>KZ308550.1:553022-583595 GCA_000376725.2 Ladona fulva
AACTTGTTAGTTTATTCTTGCCATAGCGACTGAGGTTTCCACGGGATGTATATTTGCGTATTTTAAGAAAAAAAAATCGAATTTTCATCCATAATTCCAGGGGGACTCAATCTGTTCTCTGCGCCCACAGCTTCAATCCACCCCAGCTTCAACGAGAACGAATAATTTTTGTTTCCATCGCAACAAGTTGGGCCTGAGGAGTAGACACAGCACTCTGCGACTATGAGCTAATAGACCGAATTCAAAATCACTACCAGGCATCGCGGCGTATCGGAGACATCTGAGGGTGACATTATGGCGACGGGGTGTATTTATAGGAATGGGAAAGCTTGAACCGACGCGAGGTAAAAAAATAGGCATCCCAGAGGCGGGGGGCGTTTCAGGATAAGCGAGTAAAGGGTACGGAAGCTAATGCGGTGCCCTTTCCTTCTCTGTGAAGATGAGTGTCGATCAAAGTGGGAGAAGCCACGCTCACCAGCAGAGTTAACGGCCTCATGGGAAGCCCTACTCAGGCAATTCCATAGCGTGCGTTCCATGCGAATAGGATTGGTTCCTTTAGGGTGACGTCAACCGTCTAGCGAGCCTATTTTCTTAGTTAAGGCGGGCAGACATTAAGGAAACATTAATGAGGTTTGCGTGGTATTGGATGTTTAAGCCAATTACGATATTCTCACCACCTTAAGGTGTCACTAATAAAATTTTATCGATGTATAAAAGATGTCCATCCAGCACGCAGTCTTTAGCCTAATGCACACAGCCTATTAGCAATACCGGCTTCAGAAGCTTGACAGCCCCGAGACAACAGTAATGTGTTCATTGCTGACGTCAGAGTTAATAAGCATTCTTTCTGGGCCCTAGTACACACTCCAGCTAACACCAACAGCCTAATTTTAACTCGCCGTTCAGTTTCATTTCAGTATTCCAAACTCATATTACCGATTAATTACCGATCTATACTCAATTGCACGCTTCGGAAGGGCACTTGAACAAACTAGAACGACGCAATCAGGCGCCATTGGACAGTTGAACAACTTTTTTTTCCTGGTATCGATTGTATTTCCTTAATGCGCTTCCAACGCTTATTCTTCCTGCGAAGAACTATCGAATATTCGTTTAAAAGAAAGAGGTCGGGAAAAAAGTATTTCCTCGAACACACTGAAATTGGGAATCCCATCAACACTGCGGGGAACAACGGTGGCCGTCATTACAATGCTTCACATCAGTCAGACGTGCGTCGTATATACAGACATTGAGGCACGGTTCCAAGAATGGCCGTAGAAGAGTAATCCAATTTAAGAAGGAATACATACGAATTTCATCAATATTCCCAACAATTTTAGCGGGAAAAGGTGACGCAATGAATCCGACGAATTACAATTTGATCGCAAAAACTGACTGCACAATAATTTCACAGAAACACGAATTTAATACACAAAATCGCGAAAATTACCATTAAAATTAGTTTAATAATAACATAAAGCGACAAAGGATGTTTATCAGAACAGAGCCGACCTTTAGTTTTCAACCGCATACTATATAAGTATTAACTCAAATTTTGCGGCACACTTGACTACATGCTGTTCCGTCAACACTCAAATTGAAAAAAGAGTAAAATACAGGACACGGAGGAAAATATTCTAGTATTATCATAACATTCAGAAATAAGCATTAATTTTTTAAAAATCGCATCAAGATTTCACTAAGATGTAATTTAAAAGATTATATTGCATGCATAGCACGGAATTACGAAAGTGTCACCCTCTAATGTTACGCAGCACACGAAGAGTTTAGTCACGGCACACCGGTCGGAAGTAAGTGTATTAGAGACCAAAAATAAATTATTAAAATCGGATTATTCGGGAAATGAAATTAAAGAAGGCACAATTCAAATAACGCGGCAGCGAGTACATGTTCCAAATCAAATCTAAACTTTGGTCATAGAAAGGATAAATTAGTAAGTAAATAATTAATTAAACAGGAGCGCTGCCACGATATAATTATGAGGACAACTATAACCAAGACATATTATAGAACGAAAATAGGCCTACCTTACAGAGGTCGAATTAATCATGCACATTATACTTTGCAAGAAACGTGAAAAGATCCCTTCAATAAAATGAACGGAATAAAAACAGAGATTTACACGATTATGTAGAAAAATAATTCATCCTTCCGAAACCAGGGATCTAGATTGTGACATCTTTCTTAAAGAATTAAGCCATCTTGGGGGCGGGGGGGTTAACCCCACAAACCCTCCCCCCTTACTGAGAATAGTACTGAAACATACACAGAGGGCAGGATTGCTAAAAAGTCAAAGACGCTTCATAAGCCACTCTCAACAATTCTCCCGCGTTCCCTACTCCTGAACTGATCCTTCCGCACTTTCTGAACAACGTCCGTCTAAATGTCACTCAAAAAAACGGCCTGAATGGTACAGTTCCGCTAGAAAAATACCTCGAAGTCCTACTTCCTACCCACTTCATTTCTCGCGGCGCTTCTTGAATTTCTCAACAGCCTCCACTAAGTTACGCTTTCATGGGCCACATAACCTTCCTCGCGCTTTCCCCATAAATAAATTAACTTCTCCAAGATTCGGCACGTAAAATACCCTACGCGGGTCATTAGTTATGAATCCAGAAGATCTTGAAAGGCGCCGCACAGAACTTAACGAAGCGAATCTCAAGGTTTTTACAACTTTAAGGATTGGAGTTTGCGAGGCCAATGTCAAGGGACTCTCACCCCTTCGAAGTGCATCCGAACTTTCCTCCGACTGATTCTTACGCTTTGAAAGAGGAATACCCCCACCAAGACAAAATCCATATTCTTCTCTGGGTTCAAACTGTGAACACCGACACCTGGAAGGGAGCCAACTTTCCGTTACACAAACTACAGTCACGGAGAACAAATTTGGCGCCACGGACAGACTGGTAGGATGAAGCGACTCGGTACTCGATGCGGTCATTCAATGCATACACCCTATTCGTCTTTTAAAACAATTCCTCAATGGCGATTTTCAGAAGTTACAGAAAACTGGCCAAAGAGCTGCTAGAAAATAAACCCCCGAAAAGAAGCACCTGGGACTGAAGATAAAAAAAACCCTGTCAATGTAGAGTTGAAGGGTAAAGGGTATAGTTTCCTATATTTTAAACCACTGGGAAGCATTGGCTTTTAGAATTTCCGTACCTCAGATAGTGTAATTCACTGAATTTTAACACGCTCACTGCGGATCACTCCACCGTTGGAGTGATAAATGCATTGGAAATGGAGGGATCCGCAGTGAACGTGTCGTACTATTAATCGTTTATTCCTTTCTAACAATGACAAAGCGTTTCAGTTTCAAAAATAGATAATAATAATAACAACAGGGTAGCTAACTTTTCACTGCACCTGATGACAGCGCACGGCGACGAAACCGATCGTGAATTTAAGTTTACGTGGAATTTAGAACAAATTTCTTATTTCATCGACAGGATAGTTAAGCCTTACCAGAATAATGCCACAAATGAAGGTCTAAAAGAAGACTAATGGGAAAAAAATCTCACACAAAGCAGCACAATGAAAGACTGGAAATACATACTTATCCCGAAAAATTATCTAATTTTATTACGTTCATAAAACTATCACTATGGAAACAAACAACCCCTTCAGTATCGGCATACAGTAAACATTTTGTATTCACGCCATTGATCTTATTAGGACGAACCTTTTATATTTCAAGAAAGACAAATTGGAAGTTAAATATTGAGTATTAGAAAAGAACACCCAAGCATTAAATGGAAAATCTGCAAAATAATCACAAAGGATGAAATGAGAATACCATTCAGAAATCATTACGTGAGAATATCGTCTTACTGGGATATTACTAGAATAAATCTCAGCTAGATATATTTCCCGAAGAAAATCAATAAGAGAACTACATTTCTAATTCAGTACCCAGAAAATTACGGATGTAACGGACAAGATGCTTGGGTTAGATGGTAGAGGAGACTTTAATTCTCAATCTCGCCCAAGAAAATATATTATTATCATAATTATTATACTACAGGTCCTGCTATAATATCTTGATGAATAAAATATTAATCATTTTTCTTTTGGTACGGGATAGAGAAATGCTCTTATATACTTTTTCTCAGTCTTGTTCATGGCTGTGATGATATGAAAGCTACTCAAGTCGGAGTCATTCTGAATAATAGCAATAATTGAGGTTTCTCCTTATGCAACGTTACGAAAAGTGTTACTCGTCAAGTCATCGCGTAGGCTTGTTCAGCTTTGAGCGTTCCGGCTCTGTAAGGAAAGCAAAGGCAAACTACCTCACTCCTCATCTTGCTTAGTAAGCCTCATTTTTCCTTATTCGATGTTTCATAAAGTGTTACTCGTAGAGTAATTTTTCTTCACTAACGTGGGCTAGTTCTGCTTTTAACATTCTGGCTGAGTAAGGAAAACAAGGGCTAGCTACCTCACTCCTCATCTTGCCTAGTAAGCCTCATTTCCCTCTCCTAGCTGTTCGTACCTAATGGTAGAGGGGATGAGGTCCCAACCGACCTTCGGGCTGAATACTATACCGACAGATATATTTACACATGTAATATACACAGATATAGTATTTCAATCGTTATCAATGCGTAACGTAAAAACGCAACGCGCACAAAGAATACGCCTCATTACAAAAATCACCGCATCGGTTACGTAAACAACCCCATTTTACGAGAAAGATCAAAAGATCACCTACAGCCATTCCAATTTCTCATAGACGAAAAGACAAAAGGATTTTATTAACTTCAGCATAGTATACCGGCTCAATGTAGAAAAAAACTGCCTTTACGGCTACGAGAGCGGGGAAACGCGATTCTCCTCCACTCGAGCTTCTACAAGACAGAGAATATTATTCTACCGCATTCAAAGTCCGCATCAAAACTTCAATCGGCATATATCCCCTCTCACTCTAATCACGTACGCTGCAGCACCGCTTCGGGCTGTGTACCCAGACACCACTTTATCCCACGCCTTTACTAGTGCTTCACGTCCACCCATTCACAAATATGCGAAGCGTATTAACAGGTCAGTTTATCGAATTAAAATCCTCGTGCGGGAAAATGTGGATCGTTCACCAAAGCGGAGATGTCATATTAAATGAAAGCCGCTCATCTTCGAGTGAATATTTTCAATAAATTTGAAGGAACGAAAATTGAAGTATTCACTATCCGTCATGGCATTTACTGTGATAGGAACGCTAGGATTGTTTCGAACACTGAAATCTTCCATACGTGAGAAATGACCTCAGTTGTCGAAGCACTTTCAACAACACTGCCTCAACAAACAACACAACGATATCTTTCTTTTTTGTGTATTTTTAATAAAAAAATATTTTTGAAAAAAGCGAGTGCCAAAGTATAGTAAGATACGCGGTTAGGCGGACTTGCCATTAAAGGACCCGATACTAATAATAAATATAACAACAATAATAAGAATCATATTAGCAATAATAATAACAACACTACCACATTGTATTCAGATCGATAAAAGAGAGATTATATAGGTTGTAAATTTCTCTACATTCATGTCTGTAAACAAATATAAAATTACACCACTTCCTGCAGTGCACATTTTTTTATACTACAAAGGATCCGTACATCGACACTTCCACCAGGTAGTTAATACAAATTATTATTCTATCATTATTAAAATAACTCGTTGCATAAGTATTTATGATACGTAGCACAAAAGAAGGTTTTACCAACAGTTTTCAAATGTGTGTACATCCGATTACATGACATTTAAGTATTAAGGGGCACTATGCTATGAATAAGTACATAAATTAATCCGTTTCTTATCCGTAAGCCTCTGAAATAACATTAAGTCAAAGCAGAATCGCGTCCAAACTTTTCGATTGAGGACTGAATTAAGTAATTGCAACCAATTAAACGTTGTGATGGTTCTTCATCTAATGATCTGATAGATTCCCATAGTAAGAAAGTATCGCTTGTAACGAAATGTATTAATCCACCGGATATTCATTGGCAAGACCCTGAGAATTTGGTTCTGATTAAATACATTAAGGTGGGGGTCTTCAGGCAGTTAGTCGCCCTCTGAGTCAAAGACAAATTACTCCATTTTATAGAAATATTTTAAGAGTAGCAATGACGAATACCAGTCCCAATTCGGCGCAAAATATTTTGATCGGCAGCAGCCCGATCGTTACGTCAACAGTTTTCACGAAAGAAGGAATCCCGCATCGTTAAATCATCCAGTTTATGTCAGAGCTATAATGGTTGGAGTGCTTCCACTTCTATGGTCGCGGGTAGCAATCCAATAGACTATATTCTGCCTTCATTTCATTATCTATTTACCATTAATAACAGAAGTGTGCAACGCATATTATTGCGACAAAAAACAAATGGAGAGACATCCGCCGAGCGATGTAATAATTACCTGATTAAAAGGGTTAACCCTAACATATATACTTTACAATGCAAATTCGCGAACTTTCCCTACTTATTGTCGCTGGTGAGATAGAAAGTAAGATCGTATTTGAAGGGATTCCTAAATACGTGGGAATCCAGTGTCTAGCGTCATCAAACGGTAAAAACAGACGAATCTTACTCAGGAAAGATTCACGTCATTCGAAAGCGAGAAATTGCATAGGCAGGAAAATTCCTGTGTTGGTATATTCAGATAGACATCGAGGGGCGAGGAAGGGTACCAATTCTCATATGTAAGCTACGTACCAGTCTTACCCCTCCGTTAGACGTGCCGAAAATACCTCACTCCTCATCTTCAGATTATTTTCATCGACTAGTAACCCGGTAACGGTTTTGTTGATCTAGGGTATCTAATAGGTCAGTTATGCATATTTTATTTAATGTAAATTCAACATTGTTTTTCTGCATGAATGTGCATCTATTTTTCAGGCTTGCTGCCGTCTCCGTTTTCTTATATTCCGCCATTCTTAATAAATTCTAGTACCTACTGTCACTAGGTTTTCGTAGGTTTTTCACCTCCCCCTTCTCGTGGGCGTTTCCCAGCAGGGTATTAATTTTTCCGTAGGTTCAGACGTGTTGTTTTTAATCTCGCATATCAATTCCTTGTTTGTTTTGAATTTTCTTTTACGCATCTCCTAAAAGCTCCCTTTCTTTTAAATATTCAATGACAAAGGGTTCAATGTCAGAAGGGACATATAATCTACAGAGGAGGCCGTGATAATATCTGTTTTATATGTCAGAAGGGACTTTGAAGTCTCAATCTCGCCCATCAATAAACACGTTCTATATTGGTAATTAGGTATACACAGGCGAAAGCACGCGTTAGAAAAATCAAGTGTAACCAAAAAATGTTGGTCCCTGCCTTTTTTTTCCGACAGGCGAATGAAGTTATAATGAAGAACACTAAGTTAACTTAATGAGGATTATGTAGTTTTATTATGCTGAATACGGTCACACTGACTCCATCAACCCAACTCCTTTCACTACGCCACACCCAAATCTCGAAGGCCACATTGTAAGTCTTTCCTCGGAGTTAACATTTCACAGCCATGCAGCGAAAGAATCGAGTGCATTATACGACAGAAGTCTGCGAGAAGCGGGTCAATACGTGAGCTAACGACGCAAAAGGTCTCCGTGATTCGGCCGCCCACAAGATTCGAAGTATGAATGAAAAAAAGAGATGCGACGTACGAAAAAAACCAAAGCGTGAGAGCGATTCCGGCGAGTCATCCATCTTGCGAATCATTTCTTTCTAAAAAAATAAGAGAATGGCGTAACGACGGCGTTGCGTGATGCTCCTTCGCACGTAAAAAAGACCAGATTTTCGTGAGTTGGGAGGGGAACTGCCGTGAACATCGGTAGCAGTTCCATTCGTCCACACACATTAACATAAATGACTCATGAACCTGTGGGGAAAACGCATTATTCATTCCAGGGGCGATGGATGATTCCCTAGGACACGCTAGATTTAACTCCTAGTTTCGTACCACCCGGTGCACGTAGCGTGGATCTACAAGGCTGCCCCTTGTAAAATAAGTTTGACACAATGCTAGTAGTAGTATTATTAAAAGTGCTTCGACAGCTAAGGTCATTTCGCACGTGAGCCCCCACCGGGAATTGAACCCGGGACCGCTATCACCAAAGTCGAACGCGTTGCCCACTCAGATATCTGGGAGCCCCGACGCAATGCTTGTTGTAGTGATTCCTCCGCGAAACAAAATTACATTTCCGCGATCAACCATCATACAATTGCATTCCAAATGCATTCGCAAAGGGCCTCTCTTCCTTACGCATTTATAGAAGTCTGCTTCAATAGTGACTTTGGTTGCCAAGGCGACACTTTTTCAATGCAGCAAACTTTTACAAAGAAATATTTCAATCTTTTTACCATATCTTCCGTTTAAGAGCCGAAAACTACATTTGATGATAAGGACAAAATTCTTTATGGATTCCCCTTTTTACGGTTTATTGAAGACTTTGTAGTTCAATCAATAGTTATTCAATTTTCCAAAACAAAAATACTTCACGCGTAATGACCCATTCTAACGTATTTATTTATTGAACCTTCACATACAGCTGAGTCGGCAACTTAAAGTATGAATATTTAAGTACAAATATAACAAAAAGAGAAAATCAAATAGTTATAACAAAAGACAAATCTAAGCATTTACAAACAGCGAGAAGTTTGGAATGTTCCTTTGTGTGAGACAATCCCATACGAATTATTTATTGTAGATTAAAAACTGAACCCAGCAATATTAGCTAAAGAGAAATAGCCCATTGTTTACCGAGTGCCGGCTTTTAATAATATAGAACGTAAGAAAGTAACTTCTGGTTCTCGAAATCATTCACCTCCATTAATTCATTACGGTGCTACGCATGTTTGTTGCCCCTGCGATTCAACACTACAAATTGTTCGTGACAGTAATAGTTAATATCTCTGAAAATTTTCCTCTTCATATCCTCAAATGTCTCTAAATGGGCCTAAATACACAATGCATTCTTATGGGAAAATGCATGAACTCGGAATCAACAATCGCATTGGTCGTCAGGCGGACAGGTTGTTTACAACCTCAAAATTTCACAAAATATTCGTATATTTTATCTAAATTCTCGCAACTATAATAAGAATCTGTATTCAATTTCCCTTCTTTTGGTTCTTATCTCGATTTTATACCACTATTCCTTCTAATTTCATTTTGCAAAAGAAATAAAGTCTGTAACCGATAAAATATAACTATAACTTGTATTTCTTATGGAAAGCTATCTGAACGACCTTGGTTCAAACCCAGATAGATCGGAAAAAAAAGGTGACAGTACTTCCTTCCGGATCTCAGAGATCACGTACGCTAAGTATGACGCAAACGGGCAAACTATGTGGATTCCAATCTCAGACAAACAAACAAACTCACAAACGCATAGAATTTCTGCTATATGTATATAGAAAATAGATTACGACAAATAAAAAGAATTGTCAGCATCAAACATGTGTTGCGCGATTGCTATTCATGCATAGATTCATTCTCGAGAAATATACGGCGGCAAAGATTCGCACACATTCATACATCGGACCTGTTAATCTATCAAAGCTGTCACATGTATCATTTAATAAGCAGACCACCCTTTAATTTTCATTTCTTCCCAACGGTATCTCCACATCGCATTGAACGCGATAGATTCACGTCAAAGAAGAAAGAATTTGGGCCACGGAATCGCAAGGGCATTTTCCTATTTCTCCAATCACTTTTATCGATTCGTAGCAAAATTGCACCTCTCGCCGCTATCTGTAATTTTTGAATGGGTGGACTCGAAAGAGAACTAATCTATTGTCCTAGGACATGGCGGGTAACGGTTTTTGTAGTGTTACATCACCCCTCTCTTTCGTCCTTTCTTAGCGGAATGCGTTAGCGAGATGGGATGAATGGAAGGAATCGCACGAGCCAAACAACTCGACCCTTCATTCCCCAATATCGGCTTTTTTCGTAAGGTCACCTGGCTCAAGGTCAAAAGGCCGTCTCTCCAATCCCCCTCGAGGTTTCTGAACGCCGCGATCTTTCCCGCAGTGCCTCTTCTGACCCTTATGCGTAACTTTTCTCTCTCCTCCGATCCCTTCCTTTGATCTCGCTCTGTAATAACCATCGTTCCTACTTCTATTTTAAAGCAGAGGTCAGCCATAGTCTCAGCGTATAGATGAATGAAACTCTTAGATCGACCAAAAGAGCCTTCGATATGAAATTTTCAGTCCTATATCTAATACAGAAAAACCGTGCGTAGAGGAAGGCAATGGTTGACCTCAGGAATTTCCTCCATAGCCATAGAATCGCACTTGCATATTACACAATATTAATCCAAAGTTAAGAAAATCCGAAACTACGCAAGATCAACGTAATTTGAGTTTGAATAATGATCTATGAAAAAATATCTATGAATAACGAGCTATGAAAAACGTAAAAAAGAAATTTCAGGTCCCTTTTATATAAGTTTTTGAGTATCTTCAAAGCAGTAAATCGAACCGGAATCGAATAGAAAATCGAAACGAAAAAAATAAACGTTTGAACCGCGATGAAAACAGAACCAGAACGGAAACCGGTTATTATTTCCCTTCTAAATTTCGGTACCCAAAAAATGCACATTCTATGCAAGTGTGATTGGAATAGTTCACAATAAATGTGTAACGACTTGCAATCAATTATTTCTATAATTTAAATTAAATAATGTAAATGAAAAAAGCAAGATATAATAAAAAAACTATAAGAAAGATATAATATTATAATAGAATGAAAACCGGTTCAAACGACAGTAGCGAAACAGGAACTGAACAGAAATAGGGTTCTCTCTAACCAGAACGAAAACCGGTTCTATAACCGGAGCGAACCGGAACGGAAAATAATACGGTTCGATGCATATTTAAAGTAAACCAACTAAGAATAGTGCACGTAAGCATTTTAAGATGTATTTGTTGACGGAGCCGCTGAACTGTAGTCACTTGTTATGTTATCATTGCAATTATATAATAAATGGTAACAATTTATCCCTAGGTCGGAAAACTACAGAAATACCTGCAAAATAAAATTAAATAAGAATTTTCAATTATATTACCTTCGGTAGGTCTTCAAAACTATGTACAAGAAAGTATCGCTGAATGATAAATTTAAATATCTAGATTGCGCTACCCAATGAAAGTTGAGTATTTTCGTTACGTTAGCAAGACTTTCTCCGGAAGAACAGAAAGGGGAGAAACGTCAAGTTATTGCTGAAATGCGGCAGTTGAAACGCGTCTATTAATAGGTTGTATTAGAAAGTTTATTAAATGAATTTAACCCTCTTCATTATTATCTGAATCTAATTGCCACCTCCAACCGGTTTCGACTCTACATTCATCTTCAAGTGCATACATTTATATTTTTTTCTACGCTATAAGAGCCAATCCCATTGAATTGCTATAATGAGTTCCAAGCAGCATTGCCTAGCAACACCGACGAAATGTGTGAGTTTTCGGGAGAGATTTCGTGGTGAATTTTAAACAGCCTTACGTAGCATCAGTCATCATGCTTACTTGTATTCCTGGAGAGACTTCTGGTGGGGAAGATACAACTCATTCGCGTTAGGACTCGCTCAGTAGCCTACTGCGCGGGTGGGTCTAGTCCAAGTCAGAAAATAGGGGAGGCAGCGCTCCCTGAGCATTAGGCATAGCGGGAATTAACCCTCAAAAGGCCCCCATCTCCACTTTTTTCTCCCCTCTCGGGACGCCGAGTGCCTTCCTAACGAGAATGGGCCTAGTCCAAGTCAGAAAATAGGGGAGGCAGCGCTCCCTGAGCATTAGACATAGCGGAAAATTAACCCTCAAAAGGCACTCCACTCCACTTTTTTCTCCCCTCTCGGGACGCCGAGTGCCTTCCTAACGCGAATAAAATATCCATGCCAATGTAGAGCTTTTAGAATTAACTTTATTTTTTAAAGATTTTTTTTTTTAATTCAGACAAAACACCTCATTCCTTTTAATACTCATTAAGCACACAGCGCAGAAAATTTACGAAAAACCACCATTCATAACGGACCACTTCCAACGTGACTAAATGAAAACTTCAAGTAATTTCTCTGAGTTTGACAACTGATTTACCTCCGTTATGGAATATCCTGCATAGTGAAAGCGAACTAGGAAAAGTTGTAGAGGTGGAAAAAACAAGGAAACATTTCATTTCTAGGAAGCGAATAACGAAAGGTAAAAAGCAATAAGGCCATCATCGAACAGGAAGTTCGCTAAAGGTGAAAAGGAACGAGGTAAAGCCAGAAGTCCTTAAATAGCGCAAAAGCCGAGCCTGGAGGGGAACTTGTGTCTTTTACATGGCCTTTACCATCCTTTCTCTTCTCTCAGCATTCTGGGAAATATTAATTCGGCAGGAGGAAAATTAGCGCACAATTTTGAAGGGACTGAAACATTGATCGCGTTCTCGGAACACGAAGGAACTTCAACAGCAGTACTTTAGTCCATAAAATAAACTCAGGTTTAACATAGCCCAAGCGAAGTTGTTATAAGCTAAATAAAATAGCGATTTACGAAGGCGAGCATTGTAAATTTTGAATTGGATGATAAAGGCCTAATAATAATAATAATTACTTCACTTCAGGGCGAGATTGAGACTGGTTAGTCTTTTCTTACCCTATAGAAATACCATTACCATAGAAATATTTATGCGTGAAAACCACAGAAACATCCCGAAGATAGCGACTAAAATTTAAAAAAGAAGATGGTCAAGGCGAAAATAAGAAAAGTGAAAGAGTCGGAGGTATCCATTATGAAAGAAACATCCATTTTTAAAGATTGAACATTTGTCACGACGTAAACATTATTATACCTCAATAACGAAAATATAAACAAATATTCTGCAAGATCTATTTCTCGAATACTCCATTAAAAACGAGGAAAAACACGATTGTTTAGACAAGTCCCTGCAAACGTATACTAATTAATGGAATATTTATCACTTATCTTTCGGTACAGGAAAGAGAGAAATATAGCGATCTTTCTATTTTGCCCTGCTAATACTTGTGGTAATATTAGCAATACAGGCAATGGTAGCATTAGGAATACCAATCAGATAGCTTATTAATAGGTTCTGTGTTTTCACACCCCCTGCCATACGCCATACGGCGGCTTGCGAGGTACTAATGCAAATGCTATATTAAAGCTGAGGTTTAAGAGACACTGAATAACGGCACTCATTCTGGCCAACCCTCAATGAAAAATTTTGCTCGTGAGGTCCTTGTGTTGATCAACATCATCTTGTTCCACATATTGCCGCTATACGAAAGCAAATGCAAACTACCTCACTCCTCACCTTTCCTAGTAAGCCTCATTTCTTCCCAAAAACAATGGGGAACTAAGGGTATTGGGGATTGTATAACTACATAAAGGCATAAAATCAGTTCCGGAAGCTTGAAATTAATATTTAAAGAAAGCAAGATCCGTGAGGAAATCTCGAATCCCGGAAATCCTGCTTTCTCAGGAAGGAAACTATCAAAAACAAAATTTTTCGATAAAATTAATGGGGAAGCTCGTCAATTCGCTAGGAAATATAACCCAAGAAGAGAGTTCAGAAAGTTACCCAGACCTTTGTCGTGATCAACGAGAAAAAGATACAGACATCTAACGGATAAACCAATAAGGCAACTTTTAACTCCAGAATACACCCACGAAAGCTTTTTCGGAGATATAAGGTAGAGTATTATTATTTTCGGAGAATAGGGCACGACAAACTTCCAGAAAATCATTGCATTCCTACCAAAGTATCTGAGAGATTTCCTTTAAGAAGTTTCAGCTACTAGGGAGAAAAATTGCAACTTTCGTGAGCTAGGGCAATTCATGCGGTTTCATAACTGCAGAATTTCGGTGCTATGGCAGGTGAAAAGACTGCCCAAAATCATTACACAATTTCTAAATTATTGAAGGAGATACTCCCCAGTTACGTAATCTTTAAAGGGTAGAATCCAGTTGGTGCTGTACTGCGCATGTGAATGGAAAATACCGACTGCTTACATGTAGTTTTCCAAACTTGTCGACATCGACCCACTGAGATTTTCGTAAAAGCGTGACCAGCTTGTCCAAATAAATTAAAGAAGCAATAAAACTATTACCACTGCATTTCCTGCCTGGTAATGCAATGAAAAATAAAGAAATCTTTAATATATGTGCAGCCATTGCAAAAAATCAATCCTTGCTTTCGACCCTCGGTCGCTCGAAATGCTCTTTAATTATAAATCATAGGGAAATATAGAATAAGTCATCCCAGATGCTCAATATTTCGTTGGCAACCTGAATATTTACTTGCGGGCCACATGGCTTCTTAGCTATTTATACTTGTTTTAGGGGGACATTAAAATTCCATTTCAGGTATATCTATCATATAACCACAGGTTTCAAAGATAGGCTTTTGAAACAACATGGATGCTTACTTAGGTCCCCAAATGGCCCCCTCTATATTTTATCGAAGTTTCATTACGAAAGGCCAGACGTTGAGGCCCTAAAGTATCACCGTGTACCTGTAGTAAGGCCTTCCTATTCAATTTCATATTCACAATATAGTGCTTTTTAAATACCAACTGGGAAACAGTTTTGGGAGATTAGCGGTAACGAATCACTCCTTAGCTTTCAGAATGCAAGAAACTTTTACTCAAACTAAAGTAACTGAAAAGTGATATTTTTTCTCGACAGATTTAATATCTTGATTGATTTTTATACCGTGAAATTCTTTAATAACGCAAAATTTTATTTAATTAGGGAACTAAGCACTGACTATAACAGAAACCATTAAGGTATGGATTCAGTTACCGCAATAAAACTTTAAAACGGGGAAACAAAGTCGCTCCCATGATGTTTAGTTTATTTACGTACTATAATACTGATGGAGAAATCGAACCCAAAATTTGAACAGAAAGAATAACGGTTTCCTAATTAGCTTTAGGAATCTCAAGTTTCGGATTCAGTTTTCACTCAACGCGAAAATAACTTCTTGTCCGCGTCGGTTTGATTGTCGTTCGATAGCTTGCAATAAATCGGTAGAAACGTCGACATGAGTATCAATTTAAAATGTACGGCTCGATAAACTACGAGAGCGATTGAAAAGGGGAATTGCTACCGCGGTTGCACCAGAATCATTTGTTCGAAGGGTTAAAAATACAGTGAGAGAAAAAAAGCGATGCTATTGTGCTGCAGAACATGCAGCGTTCGAAAGCTGGACTTGCACTGGTTAGCTGACGTAAGGGATAAAGCTGAGGTAAATATCACCGAGGAAGCAGCATGATAATATCAGCCATGTCATAAAAACTGCTGACACCAACGAAGACAGGATTTCATACGACACTTCCGGCTTTCGATTCCACTAAAGAGCGCGGAAAACGAAGGATGGAGATTTGCAAAATGAAGCGTGAAAAAGAGGAAAGACTTTTACGAGGACAAAAGAGTTTTTAACTACAGTTGGCGGAAGGGGATTTTGTCAGACCAACTCTTCCTCATTAACTTCGAAATGTTTCTGGTGAAAAACGTACTCTAAAGATTCGGAGAGTATTTATCGTATGAGGTATCATATATATATAAAAAGGAAAATGTCTGTCTGTCCGTTCGTCTGTCTGTACGTCCCCAGATCTATCTCAGAAACTGATGTAGAGATATGAAATCAACTGCTTTATGTTTCTACGAAAGGCCCACGAAAATTATCCACATCTCTAAGAAGGCTCGGGTTTGAACCCAGGAGTCCATAATACGTTTCCATAAGAAATGCACGAAGAGTTCGTTCTAATATCTTGCAGACTACGTTTCTTTTGCAAAATTAAATAAGAAGTAATGGTCCTACGAAATCGAGACAAGTGCCAAAATAAAGGAAAATGATTATAGATTCTTACTTCAGTTGTAAAGTATTGATATAGAATCAAAATTGCGAGAATTCTGATAAAATATACGGACAATTTGTGAAATTTTGCTGTAGTAAACAACATTCCCTCGACGACTAAGGCGATTGTTGAATTAAATATAAATTTAAATTCATCATGCTTTACGTGGGGGCTAACTAGATCCTTATTTTCGATGTACAATCTTTATGAAAATATTTTCAATTATAATCTTGACATCTAAAACTACACATTAAAAATTTCTGCGCGCTTTCCTTAAATATTGTTAATCTTCCTTCCTAAACAAATCCTCTAGAGAACTATCGACTCAGCACACCGACTGCTCAAGCAGCGAATATTAATTTCTCGCTGTTTTTAGGATTTGGCCAACGAAAAAGGATGCATGCTCATTTAAAATGGGGGGAAAAAACTACAAATTGCCGACGAAAAACTGGTTACACCCAACCTCTATTTGTTCACAAGTCAAAGATTACTTTTTTGTAACATTTCTTTTGTTCACAGCGTACTTAAGAACTTAGAAACTTCGAGAATTCGGTAATCAACACTTAGGCTAACGAATATAACTTCAGAATTAATTGTCTTCATTACGATAATCATCGCAGTTCGTATAATAGTACCATTGACCACCATTAAGACATGAAAAAGGCGTTACCACCTTGATGGCACTGACCACTTGACCACTAAAAAAAACTAACCTGAAGAAGATTACTTAAACCGATAATCTAAAGTTATGAAGAATTTTTAATACTCGCACTTTATTTACATATTGAGTTAAAATGAAATTATTGCTTGAATTCGTAACGTATTTTCACCCAGTTACGTCTCACAATCAGGAGGCCGTATTTCTTCATCAATTACGCTCAGTCGAGAAAAACGGGGTCATAAAGAATCTACCGTTGCCATTAGAAAATTCCCTGCTTGAACAATTCGCTCATTGAAGAGCTCGAGAGAGCTTCGAAACGAGTCTGCGTTGTTCCTACGTCTATTTCCCATTACGCACAATTGCTCTTCAGGCTTAATGAAAGATATTACCAGGGGATTAACTTAAGACACATTCTTATACCCATTCCTCCTTTTTAATCCCAATGATGATGGGTATAAGATGTGAAAAGCCTCAATATCCACAAATATAATTATTAATACATTTACGCTGTTAATCCCTTCACTCCGTGAAGTTGTGTATCATTATTACGTTACTTAGCAACTCAGCAATTCTCTCCCAAGAAATTCAGAATAGACCTTCCCAGAAATCTCCAATATATAGCCACAAAACCTGTTTCAGGCGATGTGTACAATGAAGCCCATAGGTTTTCTTACCGAAACCCTTATCGCAGGTTCATAGTGCAGTGCTTTTAAAATTTTTAAGATACCCTGAGACACGACTCTTTTCCTCGGACACTCCAACCCAGTGGTCAGTCCGGTGAAAGCAGTCTTCCCGACCTTGACAAACCCAAAATCCTTACCCATTTCCTGTTCTAAACAATCAAATGGCCCGCCTCGGGGGGCCTCCCAATTTACTAAACCCTCAAATTTCTCGCAACGTTGCCAGATATCTCAAAAAGCACGCAAAACCACGTGGGCTTACTACCAGCATTACACGAACTGACTCTTACTTTCTAAGTTGCTACGAAGGTAAGAAAAACCTATAATAATAATAAAACGTCTTCATTTAAGGGCGTGATTGAGACATCTTACACGTAACCCTTGGTCATTACAGATAGAATGAAAAAGGCATTGGGAGTTGAACAAAAGAAATATCTACATAAGTATGAATACCCTATCAGTATGAAGACACTTTCGATGTATGGAATACATACATTCTGAGAGCCTGGAACAATTTCATTCTACCAAAGGTGGCGCCCACTGGCAAATTTTTGCAATAATGCTACTGATAAATATACTGCGGATAGCGTTCGTTTAAAAAATTGCTCCCAATAACTTCGATAAAAGAAGAGGCATTCATTCTAGAAACTGAAAGATGGGGATTTTCGACGCCAGACGTCGAGGATATTTCTCGATAGTGAGATTTTTAGATTTAGATTCATACCCCGCAAGCCGTCAGCGGCTCATGGCAGGGGGTGTATCAACACATAAGATCTAACCTAATTCCTGTCCGCATCTCTAATGCGATAATGTACGGATATTATTGGTATCTTCCTGCAGATATTATTAGGTATACAATTCACGTGGCAAATTATGGAATTTACTGCTTTCACACCCCCTGCTATACGCCATATAGCGGCTCACGGGGTGCACACGTAAATTTCAAATTGTAAGCCTTGCAAGAGGGGACAGCGATCTAAATGGAAAAGGACGCAGAAAATTATCCTTTGATTTCCGGACTAATTAAGAACTGAAGGAATATTGACTGAAGTTGTCGAACGGGAAAGTTTTTCGTCGGAACTTTACCTTCACCATAACGGATCAAATCTCTCAGCGCAGAGACGAAGATAGATTACAGATATAAAAGAGTTCAGCAAGACAGGACGAAGGGTCTGACGGATTCTATCACCTGAAACTCCGCGATAAATAATTAATCTTGCTACATCAATCAAGATCAAGGGCTCATTTATTATGACACGTAAGCGGCGACTTCAAAAACTTTTCCGGAATAAAGAAAGTGTTTCTGCATGAAATGGGTCGCACTGAGATACAACTACTATCGAAATGCATCACTCGTAAAGATGAGTTAAATCGTAAGAATGATTCTTTGGGAAAGGACAGAAGAGCAGAGTATAAGCACAAGTTATTCCAGAAAATTTTAAGTAGTGATTTGCACGACGAAATACGCGATATATTGTTCCCGTACTCAGTAAGCGCGATTTCCAAGACCAGAAGACGAACAGATTTCGCGAGGTTTTAGCGAGAACGGATAGGTGACACCGGTCTATTTTTCTTGATCGCATTACGAATACCAATCAGGTAGCTTATTAATAAGATTGGCGTTTTCATACCCCCTACCATACGGTATACGCCGGCTAGCGGGGTACTGATGTAATTGATGAAATACGGTTACATTACCCGAAAATAATGGGAACTTTCCAAGTTTGGGGAAACTTCACAATTACTTACGCTACAAGTCGCCGTGTTGCTTATGCCAGGATGGGGATTCCTACGGAATCATAAATTTATTTCGACGTTTGTTAATTTTTGAAAAATATCAAGGACCTGGGGTTTGAGGTAAGATGAGGAGTGGGTTCCTTCGTCTTTTTCACGTACAGGCAGAATTTTGTGGTCTTGGATAGGAAATGGAGCTTGAGATATGATTAGGAGTGAAATACTTTCCTTCTTTCTCGCTGAGGCAGAAAGCTATGAGAGAGGCACCTACATAAGTAATCTGCAAGCCGCCTTTCGGCGTGTGGAAGGAGGATCAATCCATCCAGGGAGAAACATCCATGCAGGAACACTACAATGAACTTACGAAAAACTTCATTCATAGTATTAAATTAAAAGTGACCGAAATTAATCCTAATAATCAGCATCATTCATGCCTCACTAGTTTTCCTTCTATCACAGCCATGGAAAGGCCTATAACTAAATGAGATACAATCCGAGCTAAAATTTAAACGCTGAGCATTCAATTCATCAAGACAGGAATTAACGATCCCCAGAAAATTATCAAGCACTCCTCAGCTGAATTACTACCGAATAAACATTCTCAGTAAAGGCCCGACGAGAATTCACCGGCCCGGGCGGCAGTTTTATTCGAACCATTAAACTTCTCTACCCTTTATATCTCAAACGGACCCGGTTCTCAGGGGCAATCGAATTAAGCTATCGTAACGCACAAATAGCAACGCAAAAAGAGAGACAGCACTTCCATCCGATCGATAAAATCGGTCGAAGAGATAACGTAATTAAAACCTTCTAATTGAGGGACTAGATGAATGAGCGCTCTAGTTACTAGCCACTCGGTCGCTCTATGTGGGACACTCCCACTAACCACCGATAACAGTAATCCCAGCGGAGCCCAGAATCCCAAGATGGCCGTTTTTTACTACCGGCGTTTCTGAAGCCATATTGCACACTGCCATATTTCATCACGACAACGTGGCCCTAATCGACAGAGGCGAAGAGTCGCCAAGAAGAGTTTCCGAGAGGCTCATGAATACTCATGCATATTCGAACCTTTGGGAACTCTCTTTGCTCTTAAACGAATTATATTTAGTTCAAGAGATGCTTGAGGCGCGGAGAAGGGATTTAGGCAGCCATTAGAAATCGTAATTGCAAAAATAAAAGGACCGCTTTATCGCAGAATACATAGGAGTAGGTAGATTCAATGGAGAATCTTATCTCTGTATCGTGGCAAAAAATCGAGCTTTCAAAAACAGTCAATAAAAATTGCAGTTCAAGTTACTTTGTTGCCAGATCACCTCATCCATGTTGCATAATACCAGCAAATTACAGAAAATATTGTTAGTATTACAGTGGTACCTCGGTTAACGACGGTAATCAGTCAGATATTCGTAAATAAAAAAAAACTGTCGCTATCAAAGGCGCGATTATTCACAACCATGTGATTATTCACAACATTACATGTCAAATATGCATACGAAACTCATTTGCATGTCATTAAAAAAGGTACACAATTTATTCAATTCTAATTCCATTCCATCCAAATAATTATCATTCATTAAATAAACAGTATTAAAGCTGTTTTTTATCGTCCATCATCACCAGAAGTCTTCGTAAATTAAGACTGCGTCGTTACCTTTGACCAAGGCACAACTGCGCCTTATGAAGATTCATATCGAAATGCGTAAGAATAATTTTCTAGGAAAAAAATAGAATACGAAAAAAGAGGGAGTGTAGTAGTTAATTGACTTCATTAGCTGTTAGCAATATGCACTTGAAACTCTCTTTAAATGTATATTGACAAATTTATTTGTTTCCGATTCTACGATACGGAAAAACAGCTATTTCAACGTGTTTGAAGGGATAAAGACAAGACTGCATTAATCTCCAGGAATGCGTGCAGAAACATCACCTCTCATCAGCGCCAATGCTTCTTTATCTTTTTCCCTTCATTGCACTATTCTAACACATCTAACTTCAACAAACACTAAGCTGTACTTACATAAACTTCATAAGAAATAGACCTACAACGAAGAGTTAATACCGTCTTTTGTTTAAGGTACCTCGAGAATCGCCAAATGAAGAAACCAAGCCACATCGATTGGGCAGCTTTAATCTGGAAAAAACCATTTCTTGGACCTTTTGAATTTTTTATCCCCTCTAAAGAAATTATTCCTTATATTAAACAAGAAGCCTTAGGCGGGCACGTCTTAAGAAGATAAATACGTGTCAATAAGCATTCTCTCTGAAAAATTCATCAATGCGGAAAAATCGTCGAAGCGGAGGATTTCATGATTTCCGTAAGGAACCATCGCCAAAACCGAGAGAAAACCATAAAGCGTTACGGCGGAGTAGACATATTTATCTCTGGTCGTTTTACCACAGAGCGTTAGAGAACCCAGCCGATTTTTGAGCTGTCTGTAAAGTACTCAGCCCGAAGGCCTGAAGGTTGGGACTTCATCCCCTCAACCTTTAGCAACGAAGAGCTAGAAGAAGGAAATGAGGCTTACTAGGCAAGATGAGGAGTGAGGTAATATGCCCTTGCTTTACTCATTGAGCCAGAATTCTATAAGCATACCAAGTCCACGTTAGTGAAGGACAATGACTATGAGTAACACTTTTCGTAACATTGCATAACGAGAAGTGAGGCTTACTAGGCAAGATTAGGAGGTAGATTGCCCTTCCTTTCCTCACTGAGCCAGGATGCTATAAGCAGATTTAAGTAAAAGATGTCTTTCTCTATCCCGTACTAAAAGACATGATATTTTCGAGCTACACCGGGATATTGGCATTAGAAGACCCCTGACACTGAATTGGTGCCTTGCAGTGTGTATAAATTCAGAGACATTCGTTTCATCTAAAAAAACTCTCAATATGTTCGGTTTCATTTTTATCCTTTCCAAATCATCACCATCACAAAAACACTAAATTTGGAACTGGCGAATTCTATAGGAGATAAAAACATATCTGGCGATTTTTTTCCATCCTTCCATGCCTACCTTCTGGAAGCTCTAGATTTAGAGCGAAAAACAACCCACAACCCTGACACGCTTCATCGCATGCGAACATACCTCCAGTCCTAGTTACTATCTCTAGGTCAGTGTGTGGAATGAATCCACTTTCTATCTGCTGCAGTTCGCACCACATGGTACCACTATGTATGAACTTCCATCCGTATTCATGCACGTGTACGTGTGGAAAGAGAATATCTTAATGGCGAAAAATTCGGAGTCCGTCGCTTAAAAATGTTATTGATCGCCGCTTGGGGACAGATACGATCGAAGAGTGATGTAACGCGATAAATTTTGAAGCCTGTAACTCGGAGTAATCCGAAGAGTCGAGAGATTCCGCGATAAAATTCCGAATTGAAAAGGACTCGGCGTTAAATCTAGGAAGGACTGAAATTAGACATGGAACAACTTGTAACAATTTATATGGTAACACGACCACACCCTCTCCTAGCATTATTTTTTCTTTTCTTTAGTTATTCCGAAACCTTTAACCTACGAACGCAATACGAAATAAATTTCATTTTCGCGAGGAAAACTTTGCTCTGATTTGCTATGATCTTCTAATATTGGCCAAAACTTCATCCTAAATAAAAGAACGTAGGATAGATAACATATTTATTTACCTAATCTAATATTTATCTGAAATAAATTTCATTTTCATTAGGAAAAATTTATACATTTATTTATCTAATACGATTCAAAAACAGCCAATTTGATCAATTACAATGAATCATAACAAAATATATAAATATTAACAAGAAAACAAGGTGAAGCATGTAATTTATAGGGGGAAACGGTTCAAGAGACAAGGAATAAAAAGTTTTGGGATGCGATAGAAAATTGGCCTTTGTCAATAATAATAATTTAACAAATCATCGCAATAATCTTTATATGAAGTAACAATGCCCTATGATGGGTTTCATTGACATCTTAGAATTACTTGAAAATCAATAACTCGAACCGACTGAACTACGTACCAAAAACGTCCCGGCACATCGAATTTTTCTTTGTTAAACAACGGACGTATTGGTCCATTTGTCATCTTTACGTCGCGTAACTGTTCAGTAGATAAATACCTGATGTGGCACCAGAAAATCTTATATTACGAAGTAGTGTGTGTTTGACTACCTAAAACTACAGAACCAGAGCTAGCACGAGTTTCAAACTTTCGAGGTTTATAAATGTCTTCCCAGATTAGAGAATAGGCTATTTTTATTCACTTAACTGTCTCCGGTTCGACTTAAAAAAAATAAATAAAACTGTTTCCATAAGAAATGCACTAATCCCATTGTTGAATACAAGATCATGTATTTTCCTATTAGAATACATTGGGAATGGAGGCCTTATGAAATACATGGGAAGAATTTATGATAGACTCTGTGAAGAGGAAGAGATTTTAGCATTAGAATTAGCGAATGATTAACACCGACGAAGCGCTGGAACATGCGCAGGACGTGAATGATTTATTAATCAGTTCATTCTTTCAACGGAATTTAAAAACGATGGAACTTCTAAATATTCTTTCCGTTGAGTAAATCTACATCTACGTATCTAACCTATATTTAATCCTATCTCCATTTTTCCCGCTGAGAATCAATGGGCACTTCAGCTAGTGTATAAACAAACCAAAAATATGAGAGCTGCTGACCCATTTTGCACGTCTTTCATATCACAATCGCCTTGATATAGTAATGAACGAGGAAAACAAAACGATTCGAAAGCCTTTCCGTAACGGCCACTATTTAAACACTATCAAATTATTTCCGTAACAAACCAGTCAATCCAAACTTATAATTTACTGATTTATGAACAATTCGTCACACGAATCCAACGAAATCAACATAAAAGTACAATTTATTGCACTTTCCACTGTTAATACTTCAAACCACATCAAAAATATCGTAATTTATATGAAATTCCAATCAGAAAGCTAACCCGCAATCAATTGATAGAGTGATAAGAAAACTTCCGTCGGTAAATCGGATTGCGAAAATATCCCAATCGTCAATCTCAATTCGTATGCAAGATAACAGCGAAAACGAACGAAAGAAGGCAATGCGTCAACTCTCGTTTATCAAAACGTCCCACATACATTATCTTAGCTAACGGGATAGTTCTTTCGCGGGCCAGTATGCTTCCATTGATATCTCGGACCATTCAAGGCAAAAAAAACATCTCCAACTTAGAGTGCATCGGATCCATTGAACATTGGCATCCATGACTGGAACGTCGTTCTTCCTCACCAACAGAAAAAAGACGATCGGGCAGTCTTCCACATTGATCATACCAGACCTAATGGAGACGGAGATCTTGTCGCTGGCAAGACCCGTCGCGCTGCCAACAAAACTTTCACAACCGTGACGCAAATCCATGCGAATGAATTAAATAATCCCCATAAAACGCCGCATTCGTATCTCTTAGCACCAATACGTTAAACGACGTCCTGATAGATTTCCAAGGACATGAGAGACACAAACCGACTGCTCAATGAAATAAAACTGTTCTTGATTCGCCAAACACGAGCGTGCTCGAATTAAACACCGAATCTTAGCAACCGAACAGGCAGAGGTCCATGGAGATGAGGAAAAAGAATCGTCTCTTTACACTAAAGATGAAAATACCGAGAGGCAAATAACCAGTGGGCGATTCGAAGATAAGGCCTTGAGAGCAGTACGGGAAAGCTACACAAACAACATTTCTGACGCACTGGATGCGGCGTCGATAGGCGCTAGGAAGAATCAACAAAAGGGGTTATAAATGCGAGTTTTTTCGAAAGGAGCATTAACCGCGTATCGCTTTCGATTTACGGTGGAAACTTTAACAGACGAAGACGGTGACGTTAAAGAGAATGGGCTTATTCACAGAACTGGGGTACACAAATATTTTCGAAGCATATTGCACGTAAGGGGTATAATTACCGCCGAGTATGAAGCGAAAGTATGGCACTATCTGAATATCGAAATACAGAGCTACCAAACGAAGACCTCGTTCCAGAATTATTGGGCGACATTGTTACCCGCGGTACCAAAAATCCTGAAGAAATCTGCAAAATATTCAGCCCGAGGGCCGGTTGGGACTTCAACCCCTCTAAAATCAGCTACGAACAGCTATAATAGGAGAGGAAAATGAGGCTTACTAAGCAAGATGAGGAGTGAGGTAGTATGCCCTTGCTTTACTCACTGAGCCAGAATGCTAAGCAGAACAAGCCCATGTTAATGAAGCACAACGGCTCCATGAGTGACACTTTTCGTAACATAAGGAGAAACCTTAATTAATGCCATTATTCAGCAAGACTCGTACCGTACTCGTAGTAGCTTTCACATCATCGCAGCCATGAACAAGACTGAGACAATGCTACAAACAAGATACATTTTTCTTTAACCCGTATCAAAAGACAAATATTTCATTCAAGATATGGTAGCAGGACCGAAGAAGGTATAAACACAAAAAATATTACCACTCTTATAATTACGTTCCTCATGTTCTATAGCATCGTTTAGCAATTACTATCGTTAGGTGTGCATCCTCCACTTCATCTTATGATGGCATTTTTGCCGAAACCGGTCGACGAATTATATCTTATGAGGAAATTACAGTGCTTTCCTCTTAGTTCATCATGACTTAGCACGAAATCCAGCGATGACTGATTTTACGTAGTGTCTTTTCTTGCAGTTGATTTTTTTACCTGGGATTTCCATACCCACCTTTCTTCAAATATTCCTCAAACGCAAAAACGACGATGGGTTGGAATTAAGAGGAGACTTTTACTACCACCCGTATCAAGACGCTTCATTGCTGTTCTTACACTCAATCAATAAGAAGAATGGCTAGAGACCATTTCAGCGGGCGAATTTTTCTGTAGAAAAAGTGCCATACTTTACAAAGGGAGTTGCGTGACACACCAATTCTCTGCTAATACGTCACTGATAGGCACATGATGTTATAGAAAACATTAGCTAACGTTAACAAACAACCATCCATATTTATTTACCTTGGAAAAATTATATTATACGTAATAAAGATAACGATAGATAAAGTCGTATGATAAAGGTATTCCTTGATAAAAGACGGAGCCATTTAGAAATTATCCTATCCCCGCGAATCTCAGCGACCAAGGCCATCTCGAAAACTGAGAGCTGCTGACAGAGATATTCCGGCACAATGTGCCCTCAGAAATACGCAACAGGCAACGTAAAAAAAAAAAGAAAATACAGCTGCGTAAATAAAACTATTCTCGTCGAGACACGTCACCACCTCCGATCTTTTCGAGCATAGCCGCGCCGCCCTATGGGTGCAAGGAATGCACCGCACCCGAGCGACGGCATCTAAATGACGGCAACTTGAGCGTAGCCAATTATTAATAATAATATAACAACATTATTTGTTGTTTTGTGTGATAAACACGACTTATATAGGAAAAATTATGATGTGAAATTAAAGGTTTGCTAAAATTTAGAGGAAAGAATTACGGATAACTCCGGACGAGAAAGGAATATTTGTGCAGTGGATTTAATCATAGAATTGGAATCGACATAAGATTTTCCGTCATCAAAAATAAATCTAATTCAGGTTCAGAAATACAGATTCACCAGATATTTTATCGGACTCTATCCTAATTTGCAAACAGCTTTGAGTGTTTAATCGCAACTTCCGGAAACAATCGCTGCTAAGATAATTACACTGAAATTTAATGTGAGCAATCAACTCAATGTCCATCCATTACGTCAGGATACGGAACACACATAATCAATCGTTACTGATATTCTGTGACCAATTTAAACTGGGGAACGAAGTCTTAAAACAGTTTTTCAAAGTAATACGAAATAATATTTACCTGTACACAGTATATGTATGGTTTGGGTATTAAATTTTAAGTGGCGGCAAATTATGTTAGCACCCGGGCGCGGTTCCGCTTTCGAGCCGCACCTAATAAACACAGCAGACAATTGAAAGCGAAGAAACTTTGGAATTGAACAATACCCTCTGAAAACAGAATTCCGAATTTTAACTTACGAATATTAAAAGTGGCCACGCGTAAATTTATTCAGAATAAATAACAAAGGCGGAACGAATCGTGGCCTGGTAAAATTACGACGCATTCGAGCAATCTTCCCCTACGTTTAAATGCTTCGACGAAAATGTCGATTTACAGCTGTAATAAACTTCTCGATTTATATATCGCCGATAAAGGTCTAATATTTTAAAGCGGGATACTTTTACGACAGCAATATCAGGCTGACCTTTTCAAAACCCCATTTCAATTAGTTGTGAAGATTATCTCATCTTCCAACTTTATGGCTTCCCCCACTGTTACGAATCGCTCTAAATTATCCTGGCATGCGACTTTAGGAACCCCTGGCTAACGTCAGATCAACGCGATCACCATAACCAACTGGGAGAGCGTGCATGTTAGGGTGCTTCAGGCATAAGGATGCGCACTAGGGACCGGAACACGGTTGCTGATGGGATTATTATACTCGAGCTAAACAGGGTGAATCTATGACAGGGGGAGGGAACATCCTCTACCGAAAAGCCGCATGTATGGGACGGCTGCACAATAAACCATTGCGAAGTTGAATAATGACACTGGTTAAGGTCTCTCTTTATGGTATGTCACAAAACGTGTTACTCGTAACTCACTAACGTGGGATTGTTCTGCTTATAGCACTCCGGTTCAGAGAGGAAAGCAAGAGAACATTACCTCACTCCTCATATTCTCTTGTAAGACTCATTTCTCCTTATGCAATGTTACGAAAAGTGTTACTCGGAGAGACAGTGTACTTCACTTACGTGGACTTGCTTCACTAATAGTATTCTGGCACAGTGAGGAAATCGAAGGCAAACTACCTCACTCCTCATCTTGCCTTGTAAGCCTCATTTCCCTCTTCCAGCTGACGATAGAGGAGATAATGTTCCGACCTGCTTTGAAGCTGAATACATTACAGATAGACCGGCAGTAGAGAGAGAAACTTCGCCTTCTGTCTAACCTCGCCTTAGTAAAGAGTTAATTCAGTCAAGGAATAACAATTGTGAAAAATAGCGACATGACTGGGACTCGAACCCGGGTCTCCCACTTTCCAGACAGGTATTCTAACCGCTGAACTACCATGCAGCGTCTCTTCCACACATTTAAGGGAATGCTTTGTGAGCAGCCTCCGCATTTAGTCGCACGAACTGCGGCGAGAGGTCCTCACCGAGGCAGCCAACTCACAAAGGTCTCACCGTGCTAAGTATATACACCTTTTCTTAATTCTTTTTATTCATCCATTGCATTAGCGTCAGAATCTTCCTAAAACCACTTCATCCGTTGCAATACACATCTCCGTCGAAAATAACGATCATCTGAGCGAACTAATCGTAACAAACATGCAGTAGGAAATATTTTTTCGCCCATAATACCACTCTAATAAAAAAAGTGGATCACATCGTAACCGAGCAACAAGGGTCGACAATCGAACCGTTGCGTAGCAAAAGGCACTCTAGCAGAAAATATGAGACTACCTATCCGACCCGGACATTCCCACGATGTGAGGTCTCATGAAGCGTTTCGAAGCATTAAAAGTTTCGCAACAGTACTTTGATTTGACCAGCACACACACGCGCGCGAATTCGACTTTTTACGAAAGAGCATGCGTCTGCAAAGTGACTATCATCGGCGATATTACGCTGGCGATACGCACCGACGTAAATCGGTCCAAAGAACGCTACCCGCATAAAATGTAGGCCGATAACACTTGACCATGACACTTATTAAAAAATAAGTTGCGGAGCACAATTTATGGTGTTTTGATAAGAAAATGCATATGATATATTTTGTCTTATTCGCTGAAGCATAAGGAAAACGTCACTACTTGATAAGTTACTGCTACTATTCAGAAAAACGATAGTAAAAAATCAAATGAATATGGGATTCATGATGCATTACGTAACTCAAAGAATCTAATTTTTAGCTTAAATTAAACGGAACTGCAGCATAAAGTAATATAACCTTAGGAAATCTGAACCTTCAAGCGCTTAAAACAGTTTCAGACAAATATACAATTAGTGCGTTATGACTAAACAAAGATCCATGAGTTTGCTTTTCGAGAATTGGCAATAAACAGATAATCGATTAGGCATCAAAATTCCTGACGCTTATGAGCATGGGGAAGTGCTGAAATAATTTTAGAATTAAAATCTGGGAACAAGTATCTTATGTTGAACTTATTTGTTTCTCAGATTAATATTTCTTAATTAAAAATAATAAAACTTGAAACGCCAAGTGTGAACATTTTAACGGTCCAAGCTTTTTGGGGATTCAAATGATACGGGGAGGCAATTATTTATAAATATTAATGAATAAATACATCCATATTTACACGCAAAAATGGATAATTCCGCGATAAATCGCCATTCTTCGACTCGAAACGGGAAAAAAAAGAGAACATTCTAAATTTCCTTAACCACGTATCTTAAAAATTAATATTGCTAAGGAATTAGCCAATTAAGTGGTCAACTCCGAATGAACAATATGTCCCATTACGCCGCCCTGACAACAGAACACAAGTTTTAGGAAGACAAGAACGTCCTACGGCGACAATGCTAGTCGCTGCAAGAAGTAACAATGCCCCTCGTAAGAATAGAAGCTAGCGCCACACCCAACGATAAACCTGAAAGCTGCACTCGATAGAACTGAAGATTACACGGCATTGAGGCGAACGTTCATAGCCCGAAAAAAAAGGTGATTAAAGGTTGAGGTCACAGTGAACTCGTGACCTAGCAAGACTAAAACGTTAAGAAAATACAAATGACCTCTAACTCATGGATGCGCCATACCGCAGTCGTGGCAAAAAAGGAGCGAATCGAAAGAGACAAATTTCGACGTCAAAAACAGCAGTCACCTACTCTTTCGCGAGCGAGAAGATAAGGCCTCGCCTCTTCAGGAGTAATGTTCTATCTTTTGCAAACTTTGCCCTCTTCGGAGTCGCAATTAACACATTCCGAAATCGACCATCTCGCGGAGGGGGAAAAGTTAATATTAGTTAAGCTTTATCTCGATTGGTGCGAGATCTAATCCAGAACTTGGGAGGTAGAATCGAAACTCCGCCAACATCTAGGTCACGGATGTGTTATCTAAGACCCACCGGGATGCATGGAGAGAAATTCACGGGGATCACGAATTCAAAGTTCGATGCAGTGCATAGCTCGACCGTTAATCCCTCCCCGGAATTTGTGTCTGTGACATTATCCGCGGAAACATTTAATTACATATTGGTACAGAGATGCCAACAAGAGTGGCGAAGGATTAGGTGACTTATTAAATAGAATGAAGGGAGATATTAAGACCACGTCTTCTCGTACATTAAACGCATTACCATTTTCGGTTCAGAATGAAACAACGGAGGAAAATTAGCCAATATGATAAGGAAGAGATGCCTAGTGGTGTGATAGTTCTTGATTAGAAGGATAATTCTATATTACTTGTGAATTTATACTTTTAACCGTTAACACCTGGTCCAATGATCAAATTACAACGTTTCACCATTAAATAAATAAACAAATAAAAACAACAATAATAATATATAACTAATAATAACGAAATAAATAAGCAATAATAAAAAAAC
>KZ308550.1:583693-623612 GCA_000376725.2 Ladona fulva
TAATAAAATAATAAAACTTATAATAAAATAATAATAATAATAAAATAAATATATAATGATAAAGTATCGTCTACTATTGAGCGGATTAAGAACTCACTAAAAATCCCCGAAGTAAACTAAATTAGGGCCGTGTAAAAAACTTGCTAAACGTACCCATGTCTCAACTTTACACTTGAATGAAGCTCTTTTATGGGAACTGAAAATGAAACAAACAAAAAATACGAGAAAACATAACCGCACCAGCAGATACTGAACAGCAATACCGTTGTTAACTACATATTAATAAATGTATAAAATACTATGAATATACGGAAAGAATCTGTAGGACCAATTCTTCACTGATAACTGAGAAATATATTTTTAGGAGAATTCTAGGTAACATTTTGAAGACTTGGAAAATTCTGGCAATTCCCTCTTCATCTCTCCTGTTCCACGAATTAACTCGCAAAAACCAAAGGTTAAATGTAGCGTGTCCTGAAGTCAGCGGTAGCTATAAATAGTTTTTCGCCACAAACTGAAAGACGGCTCGAATCCTACCTGAGTATCTTCAGTGAATAATCACGAAAGCAATGGAATGATACGAGGCATATATATTTTTGCTATCAAATTTAAAATTATTTAGCTCCCAATGCTTCCGTAACAAGCCTATATTCTACATGCATTCACATCAGAGAAAACAACACTTATTTCAATCAACGTGACAATTCCTAAAAGCTGCAAAATTCTACAAATATCCGCTGGTTATATAGGTTTTCGCGGTTTCGCGCTAAAAACTATTATTCAATTCAAAGATTCTTTACTGAATACTCGGTCCTACTACCATATCCTAATGAATGAAATATTTATCATTTGTTTTTGGTACGGGATAGAGAAAAATGTATCTTTTATATACTTTTAGCCTCATTTCCCTCTCCTAGCTGATGGTGGATGGGATAGGTCCCAACCGGCCTTCGGGCTGAATACTTCACAGAAAAACTGAATACTCACGTATTATAGTTTACTCACTCATGGAGTTTCACATTTTCAACATAATAACTCAAATTTTTAAAAGAAAACACCGCTGCACAATATAAAACCGTCATTCGTGCGTAAACAAAGAAAAACGATTATTTTTAAACTGAGCTGTAGAGATGAAATAAGTTGAAAAGACTCAAAAAGATAATAAAAAGTAATTTTCGACGCAGCAATCGATAAATCGTAGAATTAAAAACATCTAAATTTTTTAATAATTCATTCCGTGAAACGTCGCGAAAAAATCTCGGAACTGGAATTCATAACTAATAAATACAGAACGCGACCTATTGACTTCCACCCGGTGATTCTTTTTTTAGGGGCCATTCGGGCGTTCTCCCGATTTAATGAAACGTGAGCACTCCAAACTGAAGGGTTCCGTCCAATTTAGTTGATTGCCCATCGATATTGCGTGAGCGGGATTATCTATCAGAGCTTTCAAAAGGACGAGGTCGTACGTTTAAACTGATACGACTATCTTTCTAATTATCGAGATAAGTGGCGGAAAGAGGACCCATCACTCAAGGGAAGAAAAATTGGCAGAAAAGGTAAATCAGTCACAAAAATGAAGTACCGGAGATGGAAGATTTCGATCTGGTACGATAAATTAGCCACTGGTTTTAAGATTTAAGATAAGCTGGAAGAAATCAAATAAATATGATTCATAAATAGAACGATTCGGGGGATTTTTTCTCAGTGCCAATGCACTCAGCTTCCAACATGAAGTATATGGTAAAATTACGCCACGGTATCGAACCGAGGCAAAAACAAAAGAAAAATTAAAACCGAATTGGAACAGATACGTGATTTTTTACCATTCTGTTTTTCGCTTCCTAATTACACTTTTTAATAAAATAAAAAGAAAACTTTTCAACAACAATCGGGGCTGGCTCTACTAAATATGCGTAAGACTAAAGTAATGGGCCACTTCCCTGATGCACCGAATATATATCTCGTAGAAGACTGTGGTTTAAATTCAAGTCACATGCGAAATAACTAGTACTTAGGATTTTCTGCTTTGTATGACCATTTCATACTTTCAAAAATAAATCTCAGTTTTAAGCTGTCGGGTGGACTGGGTTTAACTAACACAGTTTCTTTCATCAGCGTTCCATTAGTTCGTCTCCATGGTTTCACCCAACATGTGGACATACCGTAAACAGGTTGAAATTGAAGGAAATAAGAAATGGAAATATAAAACTAAATGCCTATCCAAGAAGAAAACAAGACACTCTTAGTTCTTGGGTAAGTGTAAGCACGCAAATTAACAAATAAAGATACGCATTTTTCCGAGTACAACAGAAACAAAAAATTGTCATTTAAATATACGTATACATATTTTTATACTCTTTTTTTCCCCTTCTCTCTTCAACACAATTAACGAACCATTTTGTTGATTCTAATGTTTTATTGTAGCTTTAAGATCATTTTTTTTGCGTACTCTTAACCTTCCAATTAGTACTCTCAATGTTCAACATCCTCTGGACTTTTCCACGCCGCTATATGCATTCTTTCACCCCCTCTGTTCTTTTAATTATTATATTTTTTATTTATACTAAAAATAAACGGGTTACACGTAAGAAGGGACTTCATAATTCCATTCACGCCCGTAATAAAGACCTTACTATTCTATCCTACATCTGATGCAATATTTTCATGATTATTTCTTCCATAATACACGGATTATTTAGATTCCTTCATAAATTTGATTTAAACTGATTTTATTGAAACATCTACGCATAACAGTAGTACTCAGGGATAGCACTCATGAATTTAAAATAACACTCAACGCAGCGCATTCGCAGCGAAAAAACAGGTTCGACGTCGGTACACGGAACTAACCGATAAATCGTTCCTATATCGAGACGCAGAGAAAACAGAAACGAAAAAACATTACGGTTCTATACCCTTATTTAAGTAGTTAAACGAGAGCAAGGGTAACTTAATTCGCAAAAAGATAAGAGAACGTCGCCAACGAGGAAATGATTAAAAAAAAACAAAAAAATACGCTCGAATCAAAGCTGTCACCCACACGAAACTAAACTGATGAATTTGCAAAATCTGACCTAATTCTGGAACGCCCATAAATTAAGAGGAAAAATGGATGTACGTTTAAGCAATTTCCTGTGCGTCGGGAATCTCTCGGCAGAAAACTTCGAGCTTTCATTGACGCGCCGTAATTAATGGAAAAAATCCCAAATAAATGGGACCTCTCGAATTCACGCTCATGAAAGGGCAAAATTAGTCATTTATGGGAAAAAACTCAAGAGTGGGTAAATGAAGGGAACGTTCCTCACATTTTAGCAATCGTATTGCCACGTAATCGCAATTAGAAAACCTCCAATATTGGCAAACTTAGGAAAATTTCCGCTTGAAAAAATATTGCGCAGAAAGAATCGTCACGCACATGAATACGAAGTATTTTTCAAACAGGATTACGAAACTTTCAGTCAAATGAGGTATCCAATTTACTAACGAGAGGCCAGAAAAAAAGTTCCGCTTACTTGGATCACATCCGAGATTAAGCAACTAGAACTAGACCTAGAAATCGTTACATGTAACTGTGCTCTCTTTCCCTTCAAAAGAGCTTAAGGCCTTAACCATATAAAACCATACATTAATTTAACATTAGGAACATATCTCTCAGACGCAGCTTGGGAATCCTCGAAGGAAAGGAGAATTTAATCTACACTGCCATTGCTTGATAAATGGACAGAAAGCACATTTGCGGAAGACGTAATCGGTATTATGCGACCCCCCTGCTACTTCGGCCGATCCGACAATGAGCGTAAAATAAGAGGTGGTTACGTTAACTTAAATACGAGGACAAGTCGTTTTAGGGACTCATTCTTTCCGCGAACCGCACACGAAAACAATTAGCTAAAGAGGTAACTCGAACGCTTTGTGCTTACAGCCCCTGCCACACGCTGAAAGGCAGCTTGCAGATATTTATGTAGATGTAGGAATAGTACGCCAACGTAAGAAACCCGAATGACATTGAAATCTGAAGGCGACGGACGTTTTTAATACGCAATCGCCTTATTCTCCCAATGTTGTTTCTAAGCACACCCCTTAGCTAACACCAAAGGTCTTCTGGTAGCTTGCACATGTATACACAGACTTTCGGGTAGATTACAAGACAAAGGAGAAAGCTGATGAAACCAAAAAGGAAAATTTATTATTCTTAACGTACGTTTCAATGGCTGCCTCAGACCTTAGCATCTTTCGGCAACATACAAATTAACAGAAGCTGAAGAGAAAAGCATGATTTTCGGTTGCGGAAGTATGCAAATCACTGGCAATTTTTCCATTAAACACGGCAAAAGATTATGAGCTGGAATGTAAGAGAGATTCGCGATAAAATGAGAAGACCCGGAAGAAAAACTACAGAAGCGAAACGGAATTCCAGCCACGAAATGTTACGCTACCATTGTTTTAGTTGGAATCGACGATATCTCCACAAAACATTATCCACGAAGGTAAAAAAATCTTGTGAGCTTACGTTACCAACGTGAAAATTATTCTAATCACAAAAATTTGCTATTCGAAGTTCCCCTTTATCTGAAGATGAACAATCAGTTGCTTAAAGCCATGTTGAGAGAAGACTTATCTGCAGAACACAGGAAAAGCAAATAAACGACGTGGAAAAAGCGTACCATGGTTATTTATGCAATTAAAATGAAAAATTACCTCACATCATACATACTCCACATCGTCAAAGATACGAAAATGTAATAGTTTTTAAAATGTCTTCACTCTTAATTTGTGGAATGTATTCCAATCTAAAATAACACAAAGCGATAAGGCCTTGTTAAGGGATAACTAATTGAGGGAAGAAGGTGCTTGATTTAACATGTATAAATCGGAACTATATGGTTAAACAGCAATTTTTTAGATTTCTAACCAATACATCGCCCGCTTACGCTGATTTGAAGGAATTGTAGATTCAGTATAACAATCTCGTTCAAATCTTCACCGACCCCTCCATTATCCGGAAAAAAGCCAAGAGATACAATGCTGGGTAAATTCAGCCAATTTCGACGCGGAACACGACTTGGAAAAGACCATAACCGAAGCAAAAATAGAAACGGGCGTAAGGAGCGAATTAAACGAACATGACGACCCCATTTTGAACAACTTCTCGAGAGCACTTTTTCTCTTTGTGAATGAATGTGGGGCGAGCGAAGGACGATCCGTTTTCCTTTACAGTCTCCGCGGTTTCTCCGAGAAGGGGCTCGAACTGCTTGCGAAAACTCGGACGTCCATAAACTTCATCCTCAGCAATGCAATGTCTTGGTTCGCCTGAACCAAACAGCGCGGAATTGCACTCTGGAACGCCAGGTGCGGGACCAACACAACGCAAAAAGGTTGGCAAATTTCTGGATTCGATTTGCCAACTTTTACGCGAAGGAGCAGACCCTCTTTGAATGGACACACGTCGCCAGGTTACCATAATATGACGCGGATTAAATGCTTGACCGTTGTTAATGAGAGCTATTGCCAACGACGTATTAAAGATCTTGAATCCCACACGCCGTAAGACATGCACGCGCGTGCTTTTGTACATGCTCGCCTAATTTTCGAAAACTTCTTACGTCTAACGAGATTTTCACTTCAAATATCACTGAAATTCGCCCAACTCTGTCAATAATAGGTCACGTTACACCTTTCTGACCAACCCAAGTCTGATCATTCAGAATAACGAACGAAATATACGTAAAGTTATGTTTATAGCATACAAATTTTCTTTCTCAAATAAAAGCACACACCAAGAACCGTGAACTCCCGATTATCCGTGCATGATTCTTGCTAGTCACCATCGTTGCAGTATAAAGACGGGGAATACGCCCACAATAACATAGCCGTTGATAAAACGATCCGTTTTCTGTTTAACAAAACTTTACCAATCCATGAAAGAACCGAAAATTACAATAAAATGTTCGTTTACGAAAATTATGAACAATATAAGGAATCAATATGACGTTGGATTATCCGCATTCAAAATTTTCGTGCATCCTTCCACTATAATTGAGAGCCCATTGTATTACCAGGCATATTATCGCATTCTATTTCCAATAAACACACAGAATTAACGAAAACCATAACATTTTATGCTGAACTTTCATGGCCTGCTATTATAGATCGTCATTTCTTTCTTTCCATTCAAAATATCGCCACCATTGTACATCCTGTTTTCTCTGCCACACGGAATTTTTTCAGATTCTTTCCATGCTGGTATCACAGATAACAGTCGTTGCCCTGATACCAACAAACAACAATTTGAGGACACGTGTAAACATAAGCCTGACATACAGAAACCTCACCGACGAACAAAACAAAACACTGACGAAATTCGTTGACCATACCGAACAGAAACCTACTAATCATGTTCCGTAGATAACGAGTGGTAGATAAACAACCACATCTCATGGTCAGATGCGCGCATATACCCAAAATTTCTCCGACTTCTGGAAAAGGAGGGTTTCCTTCTATTCGTAAAACTTTCGAACGATATCTATCAACTGCTTACACACCAAGATAAGATGAAACTAAGGATGCTAACAACCGTGCAATTAATTACAAATCAGATGCTCCCGAACCTCATTTTCTACTTGATATGCAGTTACTGCTGGAGTAAAGAAAGTGAGTGCTTTCCTTGGAGGGAGGGTTGTTAGTGTTTAAGACAGCCATGACCATAAACGTCTGGAAATATCCGGCCGAGCTGTAGAGCGCCAGCATTGAGCAATCTTTTCCGAGGACATACACCTTCCAAGCGATAGAAGGAAACAGACCACCACCAGCTACTACACTTAATACAACGATGTGGAGCAACGCTTTCCGAATGTGCTGAATACGACATGTTTCTAAAACTTCGACGTTATCGACACCTTATTCTTTAACGCGAATCACTAAGGGAGAGATTTTATACAAACTAAACTAATCTTCAGTCAAATCGCGACAGGTAACTTCGGTAATACATCTAAACAGTAGTCTTGAAGATCTATCTACCACGTGAAAAATCAAGCGAAATTTCGTAACAAGTTCACTGCAGATACCTCCATTTCCAATGCATTTATCACTAAACGGTGGAGTGATCCGCAGTTAACGTGTTAATGATAAACGGAGGAACGTCGCAACGCTTTATGAAAGGTTAAAGACATTTGAAATCGTGTCCCTTTAATCTGAAAAGTAGACAAATATTTAATTATCGAAAGCAGTGTTGATTCCCAGCAAAAGCGAGAGATACTTTTAGACCTTTCCTACATGAAAGTTTTACACTAATGAACAAAATTATGGACTAATGAAAATATGAAAAGCAAATTACCTCACTCCTCATCTTGACTAGTGAGCCTACCGTACGTACCCACGTGTAAGACTCATTTTTTCACAAAAAAGGGTGTGGCTTGCACATAGATGTCCAATGGTGTAAATTGTTATAATATTGTAGAGTACAGCCTTAACAGCCATGCTGCGTCTTATGCACGAGTATATATTGAAATTCTCACTTCAAAGCTTTTGGTATCAATTGGCATAGGAGATTAGGACATAACTGTCCTCCACGCAAATACTGACATAAACGTCAATAAGTAAACCACATCCCGTAGAGTTAAAACAGTTTCGTTTTATCGTGTCTTTTTATAATAACATTGAATTCTACTTCCTAATTAACGAGGAAGTATTCATCTGCATAAGTATTCACCAGGTTTAAGTACGAATCAATGTCAGAATGGTATCGCTTTTGGGAATCCTCTCAAAACTATCCTAAACAACAAATGAGGCTTCCAAAATGGGAAACGGCTTGCGGGGGGGGGAACTCCACGACCTTCAACTAAAGAATGGCAAATTAATGACGAAACGACAACCTGCAGAAAATCCCTAACCCCACACCTGCATTAGCCCCAAGAAACAATTCGTCACATTTACATATTTCGAATGGAAAGCGCAAATGACTACCTCCCAACGTACGGACATTCCCATGTGGTAATGCAACGGGTCAGAGATAAGACGTCTAATCCCACAGGCCTTTCGTACGCCTGGCGTTAGAAACCGGACAGCTGCGAGTCTCGAATGGGTGCCCACGCATTTCTGCCAGAATGGATGCTACATCCACGCATTCGGAGCTTAAAATAATTCTCTTCGGCGCGTTCTCCAATTCGTTACCAAAGTTTGGGGAGCTTTCAGGAAGAGAGTCCAACCAAGAGGGTATCCTTTCTTGAGAGGGGCATACAGATTATTTGGAACACAGCAATTCGAGAAGCCTTGCACGCACTTTTATTTCAATCGAGATCTTAAAATAGAATTTATACGAGCAATATACGCATGCGTAAGTAGAAACGACTTTATATTGAGAAATTTGTACTTAAACTTCTTGTGAAAAGTGGATGCAAAATTTCATTAAGATTGCAACACAAAAAAAGATGCGAATGCACAGGGGGAGGGAAAAGATCCTAGTCAATATGACAGACACTATACTAAACAACTTAGACAATATAGTAGACAATGGCATATACGACATGTTACCAGATGAACTGAGAGATGTTAAGGGTTCACTTTTCCATAAAAGCCAGAAAAAATACTTGCTTTGCAAGTCATTTTATAGAGTGGAAGAATTCTTTAATATCTAAATATGTATAACTTGACCCAAGAATGGTAATGTATGTATTCTATGTACATACATCAATCGATGTAATTACTGTTATGATGTAATTACATATGTAAGGTAATTAGTGATTAAAGTGTTAACTGTAATTTTTTTAAACAACTTGTTCTATACACACTGTTGTACGTCGTCGGATGAATAAAAATATTATAATTAATAATAACGAAATTGCCAAACAATCAGTTATTTTGGTTATACGTTGTTTCTTTAAAAAAAATACCGTTAAACATTGTTTACTATTGCTTCAAAAACACTGCTAAGGTCGGATTTACTGAACCCACTACGTACAATGGAGGTTGTATACAGCTAAAATATTCAACGTATGATAAATGAGAATGAAAACGTATAGTTAAATTCGAAAATTAGTAACGTTACGCAGTACTTAAAGATTAAAGAGTACAAAATGCGAACGTTTTAGCTCGAATAAATTAAAATGAGCATTTAACCAATACTTAAATCAACAACGCCAATAACAATAGCAATTACTGAAAATAGAAACAGCGACTCATAATTTTCACGTGTTTTAACTTAGTTAAAATGTTAAATGTCTTATAAATAATTAATGACAGAACTGCATAAAAAGTTCATTCTATCCACAAACTTACTTGAGAAATCGATCGAAGACACTTCAAAATACATTTGAGAATAAAAGCAAGACTTTTCCTAACATTAATCTCACGATTCGATATAATCGATTTAATAAATCAGTAACCATCCTCGCTATTTAAGAACGCCGAATTTATGAATATGTCGTACAGAATCACGAACGGATTGCTAAAACGGCATACGCATATGCCCGATAGTTAGGGCACATTATAACCGACCCTTGAGCGGTGGAGATATCACTCGCTTTCCCGATTCGCAAGTTTATTTCAGTTAATGAAAAGTGACAAACGCGGAAAAATTTCATCGCCTATTTCCGGAGGACCGATTCCAGGTGCATCCGGTAGCCCACGCACCTGCTTTCCCCACTATTTCGGTCGTAATAGTACGGAGTTTACGTCGCCCAACTTTCACTGAATTCGTTTCGAGCTAAAAGAAGACTTCGGACTTCCTACAATTACAGAGTGATAACTGGAACCTATAAAAATAACCACTTAAATACGACCGATAATGATAAAGCCGAAGCAAAAGATTTCTCAATTAAAAATTGATAAGGACTTAAAATTAAAAAAGTGATAAGTGATTGCAGTGATGAATTTCCCCTTCCTAGTAGTTGTTTTCCTGGACGTTTCCCCCAATAATCTCTTAGGCTTTTTTATCTCCAAACTACTTCTCATTTTTCTTTCAATCAATAACTGTACGGAATTTTATGATTGGCTAGATGTAAGGGGAGACTTTGGTCTGAATCTCGCCCAAATAAAGACAATTGATTATTACTATTAATTGAAGAGTAACTTCAATTTTCTTCATGGCAACCTCACACTGAATATCAGCTGATCTATTTAAGGAAATCCAATACCGAATTCAGGATACCCAAGACGTTACTTTCAGTCGTGGAAACTTAGCACGGAAGAAACCCAAGGAATAACATGTGTGAAAAATAGCGATATGTCAGGGACTCGAACCCAGGCCTTCCCCACTTTCCGGGCAGGTATTCTAACCACTGAACCACCATGCTGGGTCGTACCTTAATCCTTGCGATTTCCTTTGGGTGGGTTTACCCGATAAGACCGCTTTGTGAGTTGGCTGCCTCCGAACTCACCGAACTAACGTGCCGCGTCTCTTTCCTAACAGTGTGTGCAAGAGGCACGGCACGGTAGTTCAGTGGTGAAACACCTGCCCGGAAAGTGGGAGGCCTGCGTTCGAATCCCGGTCATGTTGCTATTTTTCACACCTGTTATTTCTCGAGAAAAGACCTAATTTTTGGAATTTACCACAGATACATGTAAACTAAAATCATTCGAAAGAATACTTTGTTAAAGGATGATCAAATCAAAATATGATTAACATCCTATTCGTGTACATGATGTTAAATTAAATAATCAACACAGGGAAAACATATTCGACGTTAATCACAGCCAAAGAAAGCAGCCTCTAAAGCAAAAGTTCAAGCCATAGGGTTGCGAACTTTCTCAAAGCGAACAAATAAACAATTAAGAAAATGTCAACTTAAAACCAGCTAGAGATGATGCACGTTCCACGTGAAAGATGAATCCCGCGTGATTCTCATAATGATCCGCGAAGAGTCACCCCTTCAATCGAACGCCGGGCAGACCCTGGGAGGTATAAACAAAACCGTTATGATAATAAAGCATTGTGTACATGACGTCATGCGAAGTGCCACTCGGATGGCATTGAATGCAAGCCAGCTAATGTCAGCCACAAATATCACTCGGTGCTCTTTCACTGAGCACATGGAGATCTTGACAACGCCGTTTTGTAAGCGTAGGTTCAGACTGCTTCCTATGAAGAAGCCCTTGCGAGAAAGTTAAAATGGAAAATCGTTAAAGATGAAGGATGCATTAAACCAATTCTTAAGATACCTCCGTTACCAGAGCGCGCACAACTCTCCCAAAAATGTTTCAGATCAAATCTAAGCATCACCAAACGACGCAATTTGAGTCTCACTGAGGGAAACGAAAATTAAAAATTTCGAAAAACGAAGGTTTCAACGACAGTTTTAGGTCTTCCACGAGCAAGCAATTTCAATTCGAAACAGAATATAAAGGGAAAAAAACATATTGTTCAAGAAACCTAATCAAACAGTTCCCTTACCGACGTCACAATTAACTCACGTATTCTGCAAAGCGTGCAAACTACGAACAATTACCTGATTACGGAGACGAGAGAGTGATAAATTACGAAAATTAACGTCACGCCAGCGCGAAAAAAATATCTCCCTTCGCAACCGAGGAACGTATGTTCTGTTTACGCTCAAGCAAATGTGTCTTATCGCAAAAACAGAAACAAACGTTATATTCGCCAGACTGAAAACCGGATCCGAAATGAAAAACCGTGAACCTGAACAGAAGTTTCCGTTCCGATATTCTGTTCGCAATTTAATGGTTTAACAATAATCTTAACTTCCAATTAGTCGCAACGGGGACAACAACTAATTAACGTTCTCGGAATTGCAAATAAGACATGGACACGAGTATTTGCACGAGTTAAACTGTAAATTTTAACTGAGTGTAACGCATAAAAAAGTTAGTTAAAACAAATTTAAACTCTCAGGAGGATAATGTTCCATGCTCGACACGGAAAACAGGTTCGACCGTGGCAGGCGGAGCGAAACCGGGAATGAACCTAAATAGTTTTCATAAAATAGTAAAAACGGGAACGATAATAAAACCGGTATGACTACGGCGATAAACCGGAAACGAATCGATAAAACCGGCTTGACTGCGAGGAAAACCGGAAATTAACCAAAACGGAGTTTTCATAAAATAGTTTTAAAAAAACGGGAACGAAAACAATTAAACTGGTTTGACTGCGGGAAAACCGGAAACCGAACCGAAAACGTAATTCTGAAAAAAAAACAACAAAAAAAGGAAGGAAAATAACTTCTAGGATAAGGATATTTTCACACTTGATATTCCTTAAAATAATTACTCTTAAATTCCCTGATTCTAGCAAATGTGACAATTTCACCAGGCTATAAAGAGATACCTTAGCCACGTAAATTGTTTCCGATAATATAGCTATGTTTTTCGATGAGATATGAATCAAAACCGATCATTCACAATAATAAGCGATTCAAGATTCAAAGTTCATTTTCTGTCGCTCATTTTCACAAATTTTCGAGGAATAATTCACGGAACGATCAAGATATCGAAACAAATCAACTTACAACGTGAGCACATGAGATGCAGAAATATCGACCTGCTGATACAACAGAATTCGGAACAATTCGAAATTAACAACGTGAATCTTTCCTGAACTGATATACTGTACGACCCGCGGATTCCTATTAGAGGAAGGTTTTTTTTTTTAACAGCAAGTCGCGTCGGCGAGGTTTGAGAGGCTAAAAAAATCGCAACGTTCCTATGTTGAATTTTGTTTCACGCCGCTTTCGTGCACGTGCTATTCATTCTTCGTCGATTATCACCATCGGCAGCGTAGCTTTTCTCAGTTGCGTGCGAGCGTACGTTCGGAATCGATCCCACCCCCTCTGCCCGCCGAGGAGGGAGCGGAAAGGATTCGAACTTTCCAGAAGCCTGCTGCGGACCTTCTTAAACAGTCTGAGGACGTATAGTTGCGACCATTGGTCGCGCAGATGTAGACATGAACAATATTCAGTTTCAGATGTTATCCAGTGCAGAAAAGAAACATAAGTACAAAATCGCGGCTTTTAAATACCAAAATGGAGGCGTGCGTGATTTCCAGGTCGTCGCAACTAGAGATGCTCCAATTGCCAACGCGGCTGTTCAACTGTCTTAAATTATCACTGCGTTACACGGATATTTGCGCAGAAATTAAGCACGCATTTACTCTACAGGATTTTTCCCTCCCGAAATTTAGGTCACGTAAAAAATCAATATTGCACATCACAGATTCGGGTGGAATACCCGAGGACACATCAATAACAGGTTTGGTTGCTGCCAAAATTTAACCTGAAAATTAAATGCCGTCGTTTCCAAATCTAAACTCTTAATGAGCTACTGCTATATTCATCAAAATCGAATCATTTCGGCAAAGTTACATTAAAACCTTTATGATAAATACGCGTGCTTTGAAAGCGAATGAAATTGGTTCTCTCTCTCTCTCCAACTCAAGCTAAGGCCTAGAGAAATTATTTATACATGTTTACGTAATAGGTAACCACTCTTACCTTCGTAAATTATTACGTTAGCATATTAATGTTTTAGTTAGAATTCCGATTTTTACCGAGAGAAACAATAATATTTTTACTCGTAAAATTGCAGTTTTCCTAAACTAAGTACAAATTCATAGGAGTTACTCGAAAAATTTTACTCGTGCAACTCAACAAAAAGGAATTAGTGTTGTTGAAAGAATCGAATCACAAATGTGGATGCTTAATTTTATTTCATGTATAAAACGGGGCAATTTCTTATCGTGATTATCAAGTCTTCACACATCTTTTACTACGACGTAAACAGTTCATCAAAAGAATACGGGATATTCTGATAATTATAATGTTACATTCACCAGAGAATATCTGGAGCACCGCTGATACCGGGACCTAGTTCTCCTGCATTACTCCGATAAATAATGCAAAGAAATAGGATTCTCAGGATGATTTACTAACTCTACCCATACAAGGGTCATTTCAGCAACATTCGTGTTTCCTTATCAATGTATTTCAACGTAATGCTAATCTGAACTTACTAACTTAATTAAATATATACAATTATGTCCCCACACTTCTTAAACTGGGAAATGAGAATTTTATTGACAAAGACGTTCACCGGAATCCATCTTTTTCGATCTAGGGCAAAATGAATTAACATTTTCTCGCAAAATAGATTATTTTAATACAGAAAAGATCTGGTGTTTTCCCGGTGTATAGGATACAGGATTACTTCTCGGGATTCTCAGGAAACCCGAGAAATAATCCTATTTTAATACAATTTAATAGCTACGAAATATCCCTAATTAAAGACACTCTAACGAGAACATTTAATAATATTATGATGGACACAGGAATACTCCAGTTACATCTATTTTTGATAAGTATTACCAGTTACAAATATCAGTACAATCAGAAAAATCCCACTCGTCGGGACTCGAACCCGGGACCTTGGTACGTTAACGACACCACCGCCGCGAATGACATTATAAACAAAATAAGGACTACTTTAGCATCCAAAAACTGAAATATATTTTACATTGCTCACACACTCATCCCATCCCAGGAAATCACTCAACTACCACATTTGTTCAAGGATTAAAACTAAATCAATTACACCACGAGACCCGAACGGAAATACGTAACGCGGGACAGTCACGGGAAAGGCGTACGGTCATCGTAGACATTCCAGAGACGGACCATTGTGTCCCGATTACGAATTATTCAAACCCCCCCCTTAACGAAAGAATAAAAGGGGAGGAAATTGGCGAAAATAACCACGGGGTCGTACGACCCTCCGAGGGCCTCAGCGGCGAGACGTCTCAATGAAGATGAAATGAAAGGATAAAGATGCGGAGCGATGGGCTAAAAGCGAGGTGAAGAGAGGTCGGCGAAAACTGCTTTGGTCGACAGGATGTGCTCCATTCTGGGTGAACGCTCGGCCGGCGAACAAGAACGAAAAAATGAAATAACTGCGAGCATCGCCTTAGATCGTTGCCTCCGCAGATCTTACTACGCCTCACGCCTTGGGGACATTTATGATTTCTTTACGTAGGCGTTTGAACGGCTGACGGACGAGTCGCTAATTCTTGGGCCTCGTCCAATTAAAAGTACGTTAAACATGAATGACAAAACGTGCGGGCGGCTTAATTGATCAAGGAAGCGGATGCCGCCATCTTAGAATTGCTAATCACTGCTGTTGCCAAATTTTCTGAGATGCCACGACTCTATGTCCTGGAAAGGGGCGAAGACGTGCTCCTTGGAAAGTAACGCCTGCTTCATAGATACAGCAATCTCTGACGTTCAACTTAAGACATCACTACATATTGTTTCCGCTAGTTTCTCACGGCGAAAGCGTGAACTGATTTCGCTTATAACAGTGCAACTTTTCCCCACTACACATTACTGTCTGTCAGTAAAGTATTCAGCCCGAATGTCGGTTGGGCCCTCAATCCTCTCTACCATCAGCTATGAAGAACTAGGAGAGGGAAATGAGGCTTAATAGGAAGATGAGGAGTGAGGTAGTTTGTCCTTGCTCTCGTCACTGAGCCGGAATGCTATAAGCAGAACAAGCCTACGGAATGATTCTACGAGTACACTTTTCGTTACATTGCATAAGGAGAATCCTCATTTAATGCTATTATTCAGTATAACTCATACCTCAGTACTTTTCATTTCATCACAGCCATGAACAAGACTGAGATAAAAGTATTTAAAAGATACATTTTCTCCATCCCGTACCAAAAGACAAATGAATTACATTACTAAGTACAATATTTCATTTTTTTCTAAGGTTTAGCTTAATTTTAAATATCCTTACATTTTGAATATGGAATACTCTCAATCTCCCACAAATAAATCAGCCAAAATCTATCTCATATTACCACTTATTCATTACCTAAATTATCCGATACACAACATATTATAACCGATAACAAAATTAACAGAAATGCAACGACACACTGCAATTATTGATGCTTTTCTCGAATCGAGGAACTGCGACGCTTAACAAATGAGGTAATGGTTTAGTTGCATTCCAAACGAAAATATACTCTTGCGATGACTAAAAATTCAGACGTCCTATCTCCTTTCGTTAGAAACATCGATTCACATTGGCATTCCTTGCGAAAGACTATCTGCGGTTGACATAAATAAATAAATACGAGATTGTGTCTCACGTACGTCAATCTCCTATCTACCTATATTGAGGCTCGTAGCTGGCAGTTTCTTTTTTCTCATTTTCCTGTTTTCTTATTAAATTTCAGTCAGTACGTTTTTGCAGGATTTCACGCCCCCAATCTCGTGGGCGTTTTTCTCCCCCAAACCTAAGTATAGTTTTTTAAAACCCACATAATATTTCCCTTCTTTTTAACAATCAAAGACAAAGGGTTAGAAATAAGAAGGTAGTCCCAATATCGCCCTTTAACACGTTCATAGCGAATACTTCCATTTCCAACGTATTAATTACTCCAACGGTGGAGTGATCCGCAGTGTGTTTTAATAAAGACGTTTCATAATTGTTATCTCCAACGCAATGACGGTGGAACGAAATCGAGACGAACTCGAAGAAAGAAAATGTAAGAAATCCTTATTTCTATCTAATATTTTTTCGAATCGCGAAAACGTGAATAACACGCATGATCATGTGACCTAAAAAATTTAATTTTCCGACAAACAGAGCCCAAATCAACCAAAGACATGATTCTAACCATGCTTTTCTAATTGTCTCCGAGCTAAGAATAAAAAATTTAGAAGCTCCGAATAAACATCGCAATAAAAATCGCAGAGAAAGTGAATTCTATCGCTCTTTCGTTGAGCCGAAAAATGAAGCCAATGTGTAGCCGAAACTGAAAGCCATTCATTGGCAAGAAACCCGCATAAGAATCCGTTCCTTGGACGAAGATATCTCGTAGCACTGCAAAATACTGCATTTGAACTACGTAGAAAAAAAAAATCAATCCGATTTCACGGAAAAGAGAAAGTGAATTCAAACTCTACTTTCTAGAGCGAGAAATTATACGACCGGAGCGAAAATGGCTGCTCTATTACTCTAAAACCTCATTCGACTAGCAGGGCGTTAATAGCCGAGCGTTTAATAGGCGTATTTGGTGAATCGAAGCATAAGAACATACCCGATAACAACAACAGCTTCTCCAGCTACTGCAACGGCTTTCCGATCCGTTTATCGCAATGAATCCGATAAATGAGAATAATCAGTCAATACCGAACTGTATGCACCATGATTTTTCCATTAATCTACCGACACAACCCATCCCTCGAGGAAAAACCAGTCATTCCTGCAACGGTGATTCGATTTCATTAATACGATCAAAATATAGGGGAGATACGACAATAATACTGAGTTCGTTACTTAAAACTGTATCCTTCGAACTGGTCCTGCAGCCATAAAAAGACGGAATATTGTAATCAATTCTCCGGTTTAATACAGAGAAATAATCTTTCATTTGCTTTAGTGTTAACTCTGATTCGTGGCTGAAATTATACAAAAGCCTTTGAGGTATATGTGATGCTGAATAATGAAATCAAGACTAAGGTCTTCATTTTGCCTATTGAAAGCTGTAGAAAGTGTTACCATAAGGTGTTTAATAGGGTTCCACCGATATGCTAAGTAACCACTGAAAGTGAAAAAATTCTCAGCACTGCAGGAAACATTTATGAGCTGCCAAGAAATAGTCTGTGCTCTGATAACGGCAAAATTCTGGTGCATTTATATCCCAAATAAAGGGTTATATACCACAAAAGCTAAAATTTTAGTACGTTAAAATAAAAGTAAAGATTTTCTACGCGATATAAAAGTAACGACAATTCAATTAGAAGAACATTTTTTAATAAGCTTGAATATGTGTGAGGAATACTTAGAAATGAAAAACTTTCGACAATTTTGATTTCTTAAATCGCAGTTCTTCAAGTACTCATAGTAATTTAGAAAGATATAACACATATCTATGATTTTTGACTTCTAGCCTTAGGTCACAATACTAGAACAAAAAATGGCTGATAAACGATCCGGATTCACTGGGAAAATAGCCAATTAGCAATTACTTTCCGATTATTAATGATAATCCGACTTTACTCGGGCGAGATTGAATTACTCGGAACAACCCTAGCTTTTATGCTGCACTTACATGGACGTTTTCTCCTGAGAGCACTCTGGCTACTAAAGAGGCAAACTACCTCACTCCTCATCATACTGTTCCCCTCACCAAACTCATCTTAACCAGCTTGCGGGCAGTCAGACACGTTTTGAACTGCCCCACATATGTAACTGCGATATATGATACGGAATCTTGTTCCAGTGATTTAATTCCTTGATCACGTTGGCAGAAGGCAAGCTTCAGAAAGCAGTCATCCTTTTTCTTACATAAATAACGATTTCCGCGCCAATAGTAGCAGATTCCCGACCCTCTTGCGTAACCCTCATCCTAAGTAAAATACAAATGTCACGAGAAATAGGAAGTTCCGAATCTACTCGACATCTTCGTTTGACCAGAAAAGTCTTAGGCTACCCATGCTATACTCTCATAGTGCTCTTATATTAAAGATTTACTGATCTCCCCGCATGAATACTTTTATAATTTCCACCTAACAAACATAAGGTATCAGTGAAAAATTTCGATTGAACCAAAAGTTCTCTTCACGGGGGATATAATCTATTCATGTAACTTAAAAAAGTCCGTAAAGTTTTGAAATTAAATAACTTTATTCTAACTTAAAGTCATAAAATGGTAGCAGCAATGCGGGAAAACATTCATAAATTATTATCATTACTTTTTCGCGGAAATCGGATCCAAATAATGTCAGTTTTGGTAAATAGAAAAATCGCAGACACTATCACGTCCTAGCCCGGTTATCCGGGACTCGAACCCGTGATCTCAGCGTTAGAAGGCCACCTAAATAAACATATCACCTCCAAAGTGGGCGACATGGCAAGATATGTATCATGCGTTCGATTTTGATAACCCCGAGCTTGAAAAATTTCAACATATATTAAAATACGTAGGAAAATTATTGAAGGAAATACTTCGTAGAAGTCAGCAGCTATCATTCAAATGGCATTCCAATCGAGGCTTTACCGTAACATCCTTTTCTACTTAGTTTAATACCCAAGAGCTTCTATAGATCTTAATACACATAACTAACTTTAAATTTCGAGATACTCCATCTTCGTAGCGAATCATTATAGACATCCGTTCAACACGTCGAAGTTAATTTCAATTTTCATTAAGGATGGCAAAGTTATACATCAGTACCCCAATCCTGTGAATACACTCCGAGAAAGGTAATTTAAAACGCCCACCCAAACATCAATTCATTATCTCCACCAACTTTCTCGCCATTCTGCAAACACGGTTCAGCAACGGCAACCAATAGCAACGACTCTTTCCTCGGTGAGGAACACGCGGCGACTCAGAGCGCATCAATTGCAGCCTCCATAGAGACGAGGGAAGTCCAACCTTGAAGCGAAAAAAAGCAGGAAAAGATGGCCCCTGACAATGGAGGAGATTCATCTTACGCTCAGAGCCCAACGATTCCCCGATATCAAAGGACTGCACGGGCCCTCACGAACCCTAAAATGGCGGCCCGACATTCTCACCGCGTTCCGATATAAATTCCCGCGGCGGTCGAAAGACCGCAACCGGCTATGTCATACCCTACCACCCCAAGTACACAAAAGCCAGGCGAGAGAAAGACCCCTCCCGTCCCATTCCTTCCCTATGTCGACCTCCACTTCCCCGCCGGTTGAGCCTCCCCCGGGCTTGTGGAATGGACTCGCCCAGGTCTTGTGACGCGGGAGGAGGAGGAGGGGGGAGGCGCGTCGGCCATTTTGCCCTCTGCTCATGAGCGCTGGCTCGACGAAACTGGTCGCCCAGCGCCACTCTCTCACGAAGAGGCAAGGCCGAAGGAAGTCACTCGCGGTGCGCAGATACGCTTGTAACCCATCGCGCACTCACACATATACACACAAACGAGCGGGATCACCATGCACCCGAGCCGGTGAGTGTACCCTATCGATCCAGAGAGCACGAAGGAGGGGGGGGAGGGTAGCGCCTCCCCGCGTGGGAGGACATTTCACAGAGGGGACTCGAAGGAGAAGGAAACCGTTGTGGGAGCTGAGTTAGCGCCGTAACACCGTTGCGATTTGCGCCGGGCGCCCCCGGAAAATCAATCCTCGCAATTCGGAAACGCGGGTCCAGTACATGCTCTCTAACGCCGTAAAGACGTGACGATAAAGGCGCGGGAGACGCGGATGGTGACAGTTTCGCGCTGAGGTTTCGCCATGCGAATTTGCGAAATTCGAGTGACTTGTGCAGTGTCCGATCTTCGTCGTCCGCGGGGCTGCTACACGACGTCGGCGGCTTTTCTCACGTTTCCGCCCCGTGTCTCGCACGGATTCGAGGTTTATCGGTGGGTGGAAGGAACGCAATCGCAGGCCATCGCGATGGAAGGAGAGGCCGCGTATCTTAAGACATGAGAAAGAAAGATCGCTAATGGAAAATGTTTCGCGCACTCAGTTGATACTTGTAAACGGTGCTCACGGCTTGAAATGGTCGATATCAAAAAGTTAACCAGCGCGATACGTCTATAGCTGGCGTCAACTCTAAACAATTACAAAAAAAAACACATTTGTCGAGCCGTTTTAAGTTCTCCCACGCAACGGAAAATTAAATTAGCTCCGGGTCAAGGGTCAACGTACGTCTTTATCGCAATACCAACCCGCGCTTCTTGAGAGGAGAAACCGTCCTAGCGTACGGGCCTTGAATGCGTGGCCAGCTGACGCCGGTTCGAGGCAAAACAAAACCCAGCGCAACCCATTCACTCTTTCTCTCTCTTCCCATATAAAGGTGCCTGACGTGAGATGTGATGGATCTAGAGTCATGAAGGAACCATGATCACTGGTGGTCGGCGCGCCGGGGTGCGGGGGTGGTGCCCGGTGCCACGGAGCCCACTCGTCGCTCTTCTCCTACTGGCGCTCCTAGCAGCCATCACCTCGGCGACTCCGACTTCTACACCCACTCAACACCATGCCCACCACCCTCCGGCCAACAACCCATGCCCGGCACACTGCCACTGCCTGCGAGGGCATAAATCCCTACCGGTGACCATATCCTGCTTCGGAAGACTGTACGAGGGCATCGAAGTCCCTCAAGGCACCGTCCACCTCGTGTTCGAGGATATATTCGTCGACGGAAAGATCACGCGCGACACTTTCCAGGGCTTGGATTCCTTGAAGTTCGTTTCCTGGCAACACAGCGAAATCCGAGAGATCAATTCGAGAGCTTTCTCGCACCTACGGTTCCTAGAACACCTCGATCTCAGCAACAACCGGATCGAAAAGCTCCATGGCCAGGCTTTTGAGGGCCTAACCTCTATTCGATCCCTTAATCTCACTGGTAACCTACTCCAAAACCTCCCGAGGGATCTCTTCGCAGGCCTGGATCATCTTGAAGTCGTCTTCCTGTCCAGGAACGCCCTCACGGAACTACCCTTCCAATTGTTTTCACCCCTGAGGCATCTCCTGACCCTTGACCTCTCTCACAACCTGCTCACATATCTGAGCGACAACTTCTTTTCCCCGAACAAAAACCTCGTGTCTTTGCTGCTCAATGGGAACCAAAACTTGGCTCTCTCTACTCGCACATTTGGGGATTTACGTGACCTGAAGACGCTTGAACTCTCCAACGCGTCGATATCGGAGATACCGGAAGGTCTCTTCTATGGCCTCAACGACCTGCAATACCTCAACCTCGGTAACAACTCAGTTTCTGTCTTTCCCGACGACTCTTTCCGCGATCTAGAGCATCTACTTTGGCTGAATCTGGGAATGAATCCTATATCCGACCTGGGAATCAAACCTTTTCATAACTGCCTAGAACTAGAGACTCTTATAATCGAGGGCAGTAACTTAACTGTTCTAAGAGATACTGATGTGTTAGGCCTAACAAGTCTGAAGGTGCTGATAGTGAGAAAAAATCCTTTCTTGAAAGAAATAGAGAAGTATACTTTTGACAGGACCCCCAGGTTGGCTTACCTTGACTTGGGCCACAACAACTTAACCCACATACCGAAATCGTTTTCTGGTCTAAGTTTGCTCCAGGAAGTTTTTGTTGGTGAAAATCCTTGGGTTTGTGACTGTAGATTTCAGTGGTTTGCAAACTGGAGGGAGGGCCCAGGAAAAAACGTCACTATGGTTCCCAGTGATCTGAGTTGTGAGCTAAACTACAACAGACAAGTGAATTCTATACCCCCCAACATGATAGAAACACTTCAAAACTTAAAGTGCGCCAGGCTGAACTTGCTACGAGTGTCACCAGTAGCAGGTCAGCAATTCCGTATAGGAAGCAGTGCGCTACTTGAATGCCACCTTGATGGCTGGCCTGCGCCATCAGTGACGTGGCAAACTCCAACCGGTTTAACATTCCATTGGACACCAAATGCTGAATTGTCCCCAAATCCTTACGCAAAACACCCACAGGCACATTATTCCAATATGAGTGAAATAGAAGACCCAAGAGTGCGCATCCTTCAAAATGGAACACTGTTCATCGAAAGTGTTTTGCGCCTAGACTGTGGTCGTTACACGTGTTTTGCATCAAATCCAGTGTCCAACATAACAGTTCAGGTGAAACTCAGTATTGATCCAGTCACAATACACGAGATTAAGGTTATGAGCATCATTGTGGGTTTCGCAGCAGCATTAGCATTTTTGCTCATAACCTTGATTGTGCAGTTAGTCATCTATATATTCAGAAGGTAAACAATATCTTCAAGAGTTACGTGAAAGCTCATTAATAATGCAAGTAACCTGTTACTAATCCTAAATCTTTCTTCTTTTCACAGATGTGGGTGGACAGTATGTTGCCAAAATGATACAGTGTCTCCTAGAGCAAAGCAGATATACCAAATGCTGGAGACAATTGAGCAATACAAATCTCAACAGCTGGAAAGACTGAGACAGAACTACACAGATCAGGTACTGAAATTTCACAAATTCACAATTTCCCTCAAAATCCATTCTGAAACTACATTTTAAAAAAATTATAATTTACTTTTTCCAGGTTCACAAGATAAAGGAAAACTGCACTCAGCAGGTAGAATGGATCAGAGAGAGTTATCAGGGACAAGTAAAGCACTTGAAAGACATCAGAGACTATGGAACGCAGCACTTAACTACCATCAGGGATCAATACTACGATCAGGTGAAATACTGCTCTGATAACCTTTTGATATTGGACTATCTATTCCCAAGCTCAGCCAGTAATCTCACTTTTAATTTTTTTTAGGTAAAACGAGTGCGAGAATACTCCACAGGCCAACTGAACTGGGTGCGTGAGAATTATGTCTTCCAGCGAAACAGAATCCGCAAATTTAGCGCACACCAGGTCCTACGCCTTCGAGAAACCTGCAAGTACCAACAGCAAACTCTCAACAAATTGCTAGAAAACCTGCCAAACCTCTACTTAGACAACTGTCGCACTGGAGGTGGAGTAGGAGATGTTGCAGACTTCAGTGAATTCCGCCCACCACGTGTACCACCCCCAATTATTCCACACCAACCGCCATTAGACCTCTCGGCAGCAGTGGCAGCTGCCTTTCGAGATATCGCACCAATTGAAGATGACACCCAGAGCCGCCTTTCCATCTACTACACACCAACAGAGCTCTCCGTCGATGGCCTGACATTTTCTCCAGAGAGTGAGAGATCTGCCATCGGAACAGTAGCAGAAAAGGATGACCCTCCCCCATATGAAGAGCACACATCTCCTTACTGCACCCCTATTGCTAAGAGAGTCGTCACACCCCACAAGAGATCCAAACATCAGCGTGGCAGTTCAGTTTCTTTCTCCATCGATGAAGAGCCCTGTTCAGTGTTCCAATCTCAACACAACTCTCCAGGAATATCAGCTGGCCAAGGAAAGGCCATCAGTGATGTTGAGCAAGATAGAATAGAACACGAGGTCAAGGAAGAAAAAGCCGAGGAAAGCATAGAAGTGGCAGTGAAAAGTGATAACGATGGTGATCAGATCATAAAATGTGAAACTGCCTTATAGTGCCAATAAGGATTAGTGTGATAATTTAAAAAAAAGCCCCTGTGATAGAAGAAAAATGCTCTTGGATTTCATCCTCATAGGCTAGTGAAATACACTGGAAAGTATTAGTTAACAACTGTTAAAATTGTGGTGGACTACCTATTCTGTGAAGGTAAGACTTTAAATTGTTACTTGTCTATCATTTACACGGGAGAGAGAACATATTAAAAGATTTGCTTTTGGAGATGCTGCAGCACTGCTCTTTCATTGGCATCTTAAATGTAAGGATGATATTTTCTGATGAGTAGGTAGATTAGGTCTACAAACAAGACAGAAAAATACTTTTACTCCGCCTTTTTCTCCAATGTATAGTCTATACCACTATATTTTCAAGCATATACTTCTCAAATAAAATATTAGAGCCTAACGATGGTTTCCTTTAATAATTGAAGACTGTGATGTTTGTCTTGTAAATATTTTTTTATAACTCGCCCAATAGGTGTTAAAGGTTGCATTGTGCAGGATGGGTTGGTTGAGTTGTTAAAAGAACGTTAAACAGAATGCAAGATTAGGAAAAAACAAGGAAGACGATTTTTTATAAGTTTTAAACTCACTGTTTGCTTGCATAAACTCGGAACATATTTATAAAAAAATTGGTGTGCATTGTGTTATATTCAAGTGTATAAATGAATAAGATCATGTTTAATAACTGTGTTGTTTGATCTGAATCTAATCGATCTAAATCTTTATTTGGATTCTGTACAAAACTGCAGCAGGTATAAATAAATTCATCTAAGGAAAACTATGGATGTCATTCAACCTAAACATAGTCATTCAAATCTAGCAAAACGAAACTCGAATGCTTAAATTATTTCTGGTTATGTCATGCAGTTCCTTTAATTTTACACTAAATTTAAAGATTTAGGCGTGAGGTCATTTACCTTTTCTGGTGTTCGGTTCCACACAATGACAGAGTGGCCGGAATTCAGCAAATTCTTGACAATACCTGATCCCATGATTCCAAGACCCAGGAATCCAAACTTCAGTGAAGAAGGAAGGATGTTCTTTTCTTTGAGTGTGTTAGAGACTTTCTCAAGATCTAACGGTGGTGTTTCCTAAAGAAAAAAGTTACAGAATGTAATACCTCTTAATGGCATATGATATTATTAAATAACAGGTTTGAATTAGATGAAGGCAGCAATAGACGAACCTAATAATAACTTCAAATGACTATGACTACTTCCTAACCCATTTGAAATTGACCAACTCTACAGGTTTCCATTACTTCTATCTATCACTGTAGTAGTCTAATTTAAATGTTAAAGGTGGGAAAAATAAAATAAAACTTGGAGAACATATAAATAATAATCACATATGTAAGAGAATTCTGATGACAGTCATTTGTGGTCATAAAACTTTAGACAAATTGATATGACAGAAAAATTTCAAAGCAAATAAGGAAGACCATCATGTGAAGTAAAGTAAATTTTAGCGTTCCTTCAGAAAAGTAATATTTATGACATTAATGAATAACCACTAACAGTCACTTCACGAGATAAGTAAGAACATAATTTCCAATAGTCAATAATACAAATAAATTCATCAACAGCAACAAAGATTCTGAATAATACTTTAAAGTTAATACAGACTTTAATTTCTCTCTAAAATCCTAACTTATATAATAGAGATGAATTGCGTTAGGTAACTCGAATGAATTGTCTGAATTCATATTAAATATTATCCACTAATATGTTGCCAAGTTCTTCTAATGACTAACTACATGAAACACCTACAATGGAAAGCATTTCACAAGCCCATCTTATATGCAATTGCATCATTATCATACTATGAAACATTCATTGCTTATGTAATTGACTAAAAGAACGATTCTCGATACATGGTTATTCCATGAGTTGAAGACAACCCACAGTAAATGTAAAACTACAGAAGAAAGCATACAATTCCTTAAGATGCTAATCACATTCCATTACAGTGATGATTATCTCAATATATGATAATGAGAAAATTATTACTTGACATAAATTTTGTGAAATGGAGATGCAATCATGCTTTTGCCTTTAGGGAAATCACACCCTAGTCCTTTCCCATTCACAATCCTCTTCAAACATTCCTAACCCTTTTCTTCAGATACACCCATTAATCCACCCTCGTATTCCCTTCCATTCTCTTAATCTGTAGTAACCTAACCTTTACTCTAATGCATGTTATTTGGGAATCGGCAAGTCTCAGTGTATTTCACGAATACAATACATAAAAAAAAATTCATTTCTCTATCTAAAATGTCAAATTGAATAATCAAAGGCTAGAAAAGCATCCTGAGCAACAAAGCAAGTTATAAAATTCATAAACATTTAATGAACGTTGATGATTATTCCTACTAATATCTTCATGGGCCAACAAAGTATGTGGCAGGCTGTAGTTTATATATTATTGGTTTTAACTACATTAGTACCTTCAGGATCTTATTCCCTTTTTCCAATACCCCTTCCATAGTCCTTACTTTCCCTACATCTCAACACATGCCAATATCTTTCCTGATGTAACTAATAGAGACTGCGAGTAAACCTTAATTAGGAATTCCGGAACAAGAGTTCAAATGCAGAGTAGTACTCACAGGCCTAGCCACACTCGTTGGACGATCAAGAAGGTTGGAAACCACACCACGTCTGGGACTATGAGTGGCCGCTGGTGTGGATGTTATGGAATTCATACCAGATATCTGGTCTTCGTTCAAAGAGTTGGACCGAACTCTCTTGCTTGGCGTGGTAGGACCAGAACTGCTCTCTGAATTGGTCCTCTTGGTTGCAGCCTTAGGAGGATGGTCCTAAACACAAATAAGATGGCAAATGACTAACGGGAAAGCAGGGCGACACATGCCTGACTGACTTTCAAAAGAACTTTCCACTCACCTTCCTGATCTTTGGTTTCGTTTCCTTCTTTTGCTCATTTACAGATTTTCTCAACCTGTTGAATTCCGCATCAGGATCATCCATGTCTACACCTTCCTGCAAAAGGAAAATGGTTCATTTCCACTCTCTCTCCTGACAACCATGTACTAAAGTAATCGCCCAGAAAACTTACAGAATCCATTTTCCTTAGAAGATCTTCAACTTCTTCAACTGCATCTCTGAATACGGCAGACTTATTTGTCTTGACAAACTGATCTCTAAAAGGTTTATACGGTTTGATGTTGACATCTTCAATCCATGCACTGAAATTGGAAAGTTATTTTACTTAGCACATCTTTCTGATAATTTATTTACGTAGGTTAAGGAGGAAAGATGAACAGACTTCAACATTAGCATTCCTGAATGCTGAACATAAACCTTGACACATTAGAAAATTTCTCCCTGAATGCACGTGGATAGACCATAAGCATAGCAAACTATGCAATTTAATAATTGAAATGACCACCATAAAAAAAGAAAAACATTGAACATTTTCCATGACAAGCTACAGAAATGATTAACATTCCAATCATCAACTAAGGATTTATTCTTGTCCTTAGAAGTATGCTTGTAAAAAATTCAACTAAAAACCAACACCGTAAGTACTAAAATGATCAAGCAAGGAAACATTCAGTTCAGTAATCCAGTAGTATGTAAAGCCTCACAGACTGACTTTTTAGGATAGAGAATATATTAAATTCGTAATAGATAAATGACATTTCAAATCTAGTTTTCCAGTTCAATTGAGAGTGAATCCAAATATTTCAGAGTCAAGGAAATAAGAATAACTTTTATTACATATAACTGAAATTCTACTGAATGATAATTTGTTGAGGAACGTGTTCAATTTTGATGTTGAAATTCAAACTAAATTCAGTTTAAGCAAAGCTGCAATCACTACATTACTACATAATAGCACAACTATGTTTCTCATCTACTTTGATGCCAAAGAATATAAAAGCATTTCAAAAGAAAATATCTGAATCTTTGACCAATCATAAATCATGATTATTTTATTTTGATAACATCTCAAATAAAAACAGGAAGGGAGGAACGACAATAAAAACACCTCAGAGTGAATGTAAGGCCAAATTAACAGGTAAAGGTTGCCTAAATTTACTCATTAACCAGAATTTCTCAGGATAACTCATTCAAAGTCTTCCTAAGTACCCTGCAAGCGACCTTTCGGCATGGGGTGCATGCAACATGACTATTCCCCTAATCGATTATTTTGAATGAAAAAAAATGAGTTCTTGAATCGATTGGTTCTAGCATCTATTTCTCTGATCATTCTCGTAGTATCGGAACGGCCTATGCAGCATGGTGAACGCATTATATCGGCTACATCATCTCTGAATTTATCCAGTAAATTAATCCTTTGTTGAAATTTTCTAGCATCCAAAGTTTCCCATCTTTCGTCCTGAAGCATTTGAGTGACGCTCACTAATTTATCGTAGCAATTCTTTACAAAACGTATCGCCTTTTGCTCAGCCTTTTCTAATTTTCTTCTAATTCGTGTCCTGTCGCACGTAGCTATTTTACCCTTTACTTCCAAACATGGCAGGATGAACGGACTTCGAAATCTTACGAACATTACAAGACGCTGAAATACACGGCGAGTCGTGAGAGAGGCAACGAACGCTACACTGTTGTTAACAACCCTGGGTAAACGCAACTAATCAGAATACGTACCACTAGGCCGCGATCTATAAAACGAAAATTATTCGTAGAAAGCCTTTGAAATCTTTCGTCACCAACCATTTCATTTTAACGGCACTAACACAAGTAGACGTCTCATTCAACAACTAAGAAAAATCACTGACCCCTCCCTCCCGAATAGGTTCACAAAGGGCACGGGGAATTGAAAAACATCCGATACGCTTTAAAGAAACCCGCTACTCATTTAACTAATCCACAACTTCCGGCAAGCCGACACTTCAATTGAACCGACTAGTATGGGTCGGCAAACAAGACGTGAACACATTTAAAGAACGTCCGAGGGAAGTCACGCGTGTCGCGAGAATTTTCAACCAACAACGCACGGTTTACGAAATTTAAAAAAAGCAAAAATGTCATCCGCCGTGCGTGAAGTGGACGGGCCGCCATGACGGGAATTGAATTGCGGCCGGCAACCGCTTGGACCTCTTCAAACCACCTGATGCTAAGATAGGAAACCCTCCTACAGACATCTTTGGGACGAGATTATTTCCACCACTTGGTTGTAATGACGCTACTGAACACGAAGGTGTCAAACAATCACGCGACGACAAATTTGTCAAAGAACGAAAACTCGCAGAGGAATATCAACGCCTTGACGACTCAGTAGCACGAAATTCTAGGATCCAGCATCATACTGAACTGGCCAATCCAGAATTTTGGAGGTTGGACTACGGAATTGTAACCAAAAATCTCCCATATGCGATATAATGCGAATTTACTGAACTATCTGATTGATTCTCACCATAAGGAAGTATCGCCTATAAAGAAATGTTTTATGCGACCAAATATGTATTGATAAGACCTTAAAGAATTAGATTCTGAATAAATACTTGTAGAAACTTTGGCGGGGAGGCCTTGATCCCCTCAGCCACCCCCGTAGGTGCGCGCCTGGTACTAAAATGACATACAGCGTTCGAATAAGGTTACCAGTTAAATTAGAGTTAAAAATTATATTTACGTACTAAAAGTAAAAAAAATCAGGTTAACGTTGCGTGTATTCTTTCGACCAGTACTAAAATTTGCGTGGTTATAAGTAAAAACGTTCGGATATTGGCTTAAATTAGTATCTGAAACCACTGCGCTTTACCGGGGGGGGGGTTAAAATTTCCAACACTAAGAGAAATGCATTCATTTGTAAGAATTGGTCAGAAGTGTTAATGCATAACATGCGGGCAAAATAAATATCGAAAGACAAAATTGTAGGCCTAAGTTTAACTTCAAAACTATCGAGCAGGTAGGTGTCAGGCAGTTTGGCTTGTTTCTCGATTAGATACATAGTAAGTTCCAACTATCTTTATCATTATCATGTGTTAACAAACCAAGGATGAATGTTGAAGCCTGCACACAGCAAAACGCTTGATTCCCTTTTAACTCCAACCCTTAACACAACCCTCCACCTGTCTCCCACAACTTAACAGTCTCCCAACTGTCTTCAGCTAACTATACTGCCAAAATCGGTCCCGAACAATAAACTAAATTTTAAATATACGCTGAAACTTACAAAATCTATAAACTGTTGACCTCAAAGAAGAAACTCCAATTTTAATATTGTGAATACTTTTATGACAGACATCCATTCCTCCATCAACATTCATAGATATGGGTGACTAAACCAACGGAAACCTTAATTATAGCTTAATTTATAATACAACACTCTTCGTAATAGAAATTATTTGTGCATAAATATAGAAGCAGATGATTTTAGAAGACATACTTCATACCTGAATGAACTAAGGTACACCAGACATGATACAATGGCTACAATTATCATAAACCTCGTATAGGATTATACCTCGGTTTCTAAGTAGCATCGATAAAAGACAAAACCACCATTCTCAAGACCCACTCAACGCTTAACATATGAACAGCAATTCACGGAATATGCAAAATACAATAATGATAGTAAATTAAACTGCCTCCAATAACATGATATTCTCAAACGAAATCCATTTCACCAAAATTTTCTTCACAACTCTTTCCAAGGAAACCACAATTATTAGCAAGACTACCTTAAAACCGATCAACTCGATTAAAAAAAAAACTATAAACTTTTCTGCCGTGCCCACACGAGAGAGTGGTATATCGTGTTAAAATCCGCTTCGCAAATGAAAGTGGAATCATGCTATGAATATTTCATGCACATAACTCGAGAAATCAAGACGGTTGCCACTTTTAACTAACGACTCCGTACAATTTTAAGCGACAACGGATTCTAAAATCCTGACATGGATAAGTAAAAAAACATGCTCACACTAAACCACACCGAAGAAGTTCCAATTGAGGCTGCCGAAGCTTTTGCCCAAAACGGCCGATTCAAGCCTAATTTATTCTGGGCTTTAATGCATTATAAATAGCATCGCAGAGATGCGAGGCTTTCTGCATTTACGAGTGAAAAGATTGAAAATTTGCGAAATCTTTTTCAGAATTTAATATCAAGTTACAGAAGTAATTTTAAAACGTTTGAAATCATAAAAAATACCTATTTGTTCGACCAAATTTACCCGATTATTTGAAACAAATTAGAAAATTGAAAAGATCTTGCTTATTTTCAAACCTTCATCTAGAAGTATAAGTTAAAATGCATTTCAAAAGAGTCGAGGAACATTAATCCTTCCAAAGAAACTCATCGCGAATTAAAAATTCCATCTTAGCAGCCTGATATCTTATTGTTTAACGCATTCACCACGCTGATGAGCGAAAGCTCCCGTTGTTCCATCAGACACAATCGATTTTAATGCAAGTTCAGCTGCTTCGACTCTCGAAAGGAGCGGTTAATTTCTGGGTATTCTCCACACTGCCGTGTACAGTTAAACAAACATTCCGCCACCCTTTACATCAGCGTTTCACAAGGTTATCATTATCTAACAGCGGAACATTCAAAGGATAAGCAGGAGCGCGGGAAACTTCGTCGAGTCAGGAAATTCCCGCCAAAATCGGACCGTCTGGCGACCCCATGCCTCAACAATAAGCGCATCTGGGAGGCGTTTCCTTCCGTTCAGCGTCTGACTCTCTGGTAACAAAAGAAGCTTCTCAACTTCTCTCTGTCCATATTTCACTTGCCCTGAAGCAGACCGACCTTAGGGCAGTGTAACCGCACAAGGATTTCACAAACGCACAACTTAAGCGGGCAGCAAAAAATCTCGTCCCACAATCCACTAGCGTTTAGCGGTCATTTGAAGCCATCAAGATGCCGAAATTAAGGGTCAAAAGTTAAAAGTAGAAGGTAAAGCTCAAACACCTACCAATGAGTTTCCGATTCTACGTACACATACTTTTTAACACGGATATTTTTCGATATAAATCACAAAATTTTCGAGCAATGAACGAAATAAAAAACCCACTACGTGCCAGAAAAAAGAAGGCTCATTCAAGCATTTCCACACCTCCAAAGATGCCAGTGATTGAAGAGTTTGTCACGGTATATTCCCAAATAGGGATTTTTGTCCTTTTAACTTTTATATGAATTGGTAATAAACCATTGTTCTCCGGACTTTTATTAACGTGTTCACTGCATACACCTCCATTTCTAATGAATTTATCACTCCAACGGTGGAGTGATCCGCAGTAAGCGTATAAAGCCGATATGGTTATATATTCATACATTTAATAAACAACTACTTTTCCGCAACAACGATATCATAGCTTCGTTTCCATTTTATACGCTATTGCACAGGATCGGTGGCAAATAGGTGATCACAAAGGAAATTTATTTCGTTAATTTCGAAACTGACCCAATACCCTCTCTAGGAAGTAAGCTCTCGGTGTACCTCGTAGTATCAGAGGGTAAAATATTCCTCGATTTCTCGGTACGTGCACTAAACTTATATTCGCACTATTTCGCGACATTTTTTCCCCGTTCCGAGAGCATTCGCACCAAAGCAACATGAAATGGTGCTTTTTACCTAAAGGATATCCGAAAGACGTTCTCGCCACGCAAATACACCAAATTCTCGGCTGCGGCTAGGTAGCATGATACAGACGCTTGCGTTTACCACTGCGACATATGTTTTTTTAGTATTTAAGCTCATCTAGCAGAAGCATTTTAACAAAAAACTCACTATTTACGTTTTACACCCTGTCGATCATTTTCCGTTTCCCAACCTAGAAACTAAATGAAAAGAAAGATCAGGACTTCGTATTTTCCACAACTAATTCACCGGTTTCGGCCATCAGGTACACTACCAGAGATACTGAGAGAATTTATAGTGGGACATCGGTTTCGCAATTAAGGCAAAGGCGATTCCGTGCGTTAAATTCAGCGGAGCCGACACAATTTCAACGATCTCCAAACAATACTACTACTTTTCTTTGGATTGCATGTGCAAAAGTTTAGGTATAAAGGAGCTGGTATGACATCTCTCCAGGAGGTAGAAACTAATAATAAATCTTAAAATATTTGCAATTACTCGCGGTTATTCTGCACAAATCAAAACTCGTTCGCAAAATAAATTCTTAAATGTGCCAATTATAAATATAATCATGGAATATAATTCAACGTTCATTTATTCTACAGTGGAGTTTCATATACGGGTTTCTTAAAATTGTGCTCGTCACCTATTCGTGCAAATACGAAACGGTATCTCATACTCGGTGCTTTTATTTTAATCTTCGCGACAAACGGAAACAAGTGCACGCGGATTCTTTTTATTGTTTCGAGAAGTTTAGAGATAATAAGCATGTGTGACGAGGAGAAAAATAGTCTGGGAAGTACTGCTCAAGGAAATAGGAACTTGCGTAAGGTGTATTGCATCCATCGAGCTAAAGTGTACACGACGGAAAAAATAAAACAAGGGAGCTTAAAACAGTGACTGCGATAAATATCGAAGTCCTTACTTCTTCGGAAATCTACTTAAATGAGAATCACACAAACAGTTTCGCATTTTGGCAGCGACAATGAGCACCACAAAAAAGGAAAAATTACCTTCAATATATTTTTTTAAGTTTGAAGGAAAAGAGGCTACTTTTCCCACAACATTTTAATACACGACCAGGTGTCGTGATTGCCATCAGAAAACCCGGTCGTGCCTGTATTAAAATCCTGCGGAAGAAGTGCAGTTTCTTTTCCTTCAAACATGGAGTATTTCCAGAAAACATCGCCTATGTCTGTGAATTTCATTTTTTTAAGTTGAACATGGATGTTCCACCAAATAGAGTCCCAGAAGACGCAGAGCCAAAATAAGTTACGCAGAAATTTAAAATAAGAAACAAGATTTATAATGCTTGCAAAGATGTGGTTATAGCAATGACTTCTTTATCAATTAAACGAAGTCTGACCTCGAACATGGAAAATATATCGTACATATCGCCATAACCATACTTGGATTAAATTAATCCGATAGGTCAGGTCCTACCGAGGCCCCCACCCAGGTCCGAAAGGCCCTAATGGTAAAGACGACTCAAGTGAAAATTGTCCCGCGTCTAAAATCTGGAAATTATCATAGTACGACAGATCTACTACTTCGACTGGAAAATCATAACCATACGAGTTGAATACAAAAAAAAACATCAAGGCGAGACACGTAATTCTAACCCGGGAGGAATGTAAGCGGGAAACGAACCCAACGGTGTAAGCAGCATGCCGATGAGCTTCGCTCGATACTTTCCCATTGGAAATATACATAAACGAATCACGACACCTTAGACCGAGCCGCACAGCGGATACCCGCAATTGAAAGTACCGAGTGTTTCACGCTGTAAAACGACAGGCAACACGCATCATAACGGATGGATCGCAGAGGTTATGCATTTACACGACTGTTCCGAGCGTCGACAATTATTGTATGAAAGGATTGCTTTCATTAAGCGCCATTCGACCCAGCACGGCCAACTTCACTGCGACAGAACTTAGTCAAAGCAAAGCATCTAACAGATTTTTGCAGTTTTCGCTCAGATTAAATGAAAAAATAATATTTCGGCCCTTCAAACGTCTAACCCATTTTCTCCGCTGTGAAAATTAAATAGTACACCTTCTTACTGTTTTTAGTGGGTACATTAAATTTAGAAGATTGGTATTAGTGAGCCCTCACAGAGCTTCGAACTCGGACCCGCTTTCACCTAAGTCGAACGCGTAACCCAGATGGCTATCCGGAGGACCTTCGGAATGAAACTTACCGAAGGAATAAACTAATGAAATGGAAAACCAAGGAAAGATATTTACAAATGTCAGATTTGGCATAGCTAAACCAGTGCGAGAACGCAACTACCAATAAAAGTAAAAGGTAACAAGCTAAATAAAGAATACCTTTCATCAAACCTAATCTATAAAGTCACCAAAACTTAAGTTATACATTCGTATGCTCAGCAAAAAAATATCCTAAATTTTAAAGACTCATCATTCTAAGGTTGTAATTGTGAAAGTTGTTTTAGTACCTAAACTGCATGCTTCATAATTCTCTACTAAAGACATCATGATCTAATGCTTACCATTAAAATTATTTGCTTTGCCATGAATTCTTTCATGGTAAAGTGGAAATCAGCAATAAAACTGGCATTGAAAAAACAAGGGTCACAGTGCCTTCACAGATTTATTCCTACTAAGCAATACTCTCACCAGACTAAACTGAAACGAGTATCTACTATTTAAAGGAGTGAAATATCTGCGAGAGCATTCAATGAAAGCAGAACAGACAAATGGTGAAATTATATCCAAGTGGGTAGTGTTTGCTCTTTGTGAAAGCGGTCCCAGAGGGTTGGGTTCCTGGAGGGACAACTATGTGCAGGATGACCTCAGCTGCTGAAGCACTTTTAAAACGCATACTACGCAACACAATGGAACAACAAGCCATAACCTCTAAGTTAGATATGAGAAGTAAATATAACACGCGTATTTTAACAATTTTTGTTATATTAGAAATCTTAGAGATTCAAAATGGCAGTTTATTGCTGTTTTAAGTTAGAAATTTAAATTAGATACACAACTAAACTAATGGTTAATGAAATTGTAAATTTAAAAGGGGACACACTTCTACCACATACACTATGAAAAATATTCAGATATTATCCACAAGGTAGAGAGTAGAATGTCACATAAACAACAAATAGTTTAAACAAACAACTAACACTGAAAATATTAACTTTCCAGAATTCTAAATTATAATTAACACCCAAACAACTGAGAATCACAGTATCTTGTATGCCTACAGTCCTTAGTAATCAAATAAACATGTTAATAACATTCCGCGATTAAAAATTATTGCGTCGTTTAAACCCCATTTGACTCTAGTTATTAGTAGTATGAAAAACAGGTCAACAAATTCAACCTTCAAAACCAAAACTTGTTCTAATAAATTAATTTCACTAGAAATGCATACCTACCTCTCTACAGATCTATACTTCAGCAAAGTAGAGATAGTGAAGCAAATGAGAATTTATTTTTCATTACAACCAATATAGAGAAGAAAATTAAGACTCATTAAATATGAGAGCACTATTAAAAGATAAACCAATGCATAGAAGAATAATTCATTTATATTAAACCTGAATAGTTATAGGTAAGCAAGTAAATACTTCAAAATCTTCATAGAAATGTGAGTGAAGATTACCCAACAGTAATAATCAGAAAGAATAAAAAACAAATGCAGAAATCCTTTTTTTCTAATCCCGGAGGTAAATTTTTTAAACGCTATTTGTATTGAAGAAATAGAATATACCAAGAAAGCAAATAAATGACTATCAACAATATAACAAATACTTATGAAAGTCCAGAAATGCAGTTTAACAGAAAAATGTAAACAAACATTCACAGAAAATTTGGAGCCAGAGAGCTGGGATTCTTCATGGCTATGGTATACATTTTAGTTTGAGAAATTTACATTCACCTTTGAAAAACCCATAATAACTAGATGACTTACAGTAATCTACTTTGCAAACCAACTTATAAATCATCAACTCACAGTTAGAGTTCTCAACCAGAGAAATGTAGAAACATTAAAGTACGACTAAAATTGAACATTATCAAAAATGGTGCACCCATGAACAAAAGTTTCAAATGATGAAACCACTACCATTTTATTGATCTAAATCTCTTTTGTGAAGCATTTGTATAAGCTATTTTCAACTTTACCATAATATTCGATTTTTTTATAAAATGTTGTTATATAAAGTTTGCACTGAGTGATAACTGCAAACCGTNATACCACATTTAATTTAGTGCATTGGGAAAATATTGTTCACTAAAAAACTCTCTTGGAAATATTGCTGAAATTGGAAATTAAGAATTCTATTTATTCTTCATATGACTGAAGGGAATAATGAATGGATTATGGAAAATAATAATTACCATAATAATTATACTATACAAATATGTGTGACTAATGGAGACAAAAATTTTAAGATCAATAATCCATGCATAAATGAAACAAGGTGACCTCTTAAATATTATGGTGCACCATTAAATTTAATTTAAAAACAATACTATCTGGTTTTCCATGAATTGATGGGCAATGGGCAGTGATTTGTTGCTGATATGGACAATGCAAATCAGAACCACATGTAGAAATGGACACTTCATAGTGAAAATATGCCTGGGACTACAACTGTATAAGGTAAATATACTATTTCCTTAGCTTTTCTCCTCCCAGATTTATGAATAAACGTGTGAAAATAATTCAACTGAAGAATTCCAATTTTAAGAAATTAGGACACAAAAAAGACTACCTTCAATTTTATCATAATACTTTCTCTAGCTATGACAATGAGAGATTCTTTTTATATACTAAATTGTAATATTTTACCAAATAAACTGCAATTATTTGAATCAAAAGGAGCAAGTTAAAGCCATAAATTAACAACTAACAACTCTCATTTCCTGTGTTATAAAACACACGAACTATTTAAATTCAAATCTTCAATGCTAACAAAATGATCCTTAACGACACATGTAACTAATATTTTCACAGACAATAGCTTATGCACCACTGAATCTACAAGCAATGATTATAAGTAACATTTTATGCGCATTACACTAAATATAAAATTGTTTCTATTTACAAAATTATAAAAGAAGTTAGGCAAATGGGCAATAATTAGGCAGAAAAATAGCCAAAAGATCACAGACTTTAATCACAAAAGAGAAGAATATGCATAAAAAAGTGAATGCACGTAAAAATCAAGAGCTAAAAATATTGATTTCTTTTCTGTAACAAGTTTACCTAAGTGAAGGAATTATATGATATTTTAATCATATGTCATTTCTTCCATCAGAGTGTGAAAAATTTCCCAAATAACAACATGTGTTTTTCTTCTTTCAAAACTTTGCAAGCAAAACCTGATCAACTAATAACCTCATTCAATGTAACAGGACATCTTTTGGGCTAATAAAAATTCTTGGTATTCACTGTATCTGACCAATATACAACAATTTTATTAATACCATTTAAAAATAAAACCTCTCTGAGCAATGCTTTCACTTCTAAGAAAACTTCAGGCTTGGATATACCATTCAAGAGACAAAATAGAATTAAAGTAACCGATCAAATATGTTAGATCAATGTTAGTTGATAGCACACCAATTTGAACGTTCAAGAATCATAGGAATTTCACAAGTCAGTGAACACTTTCCATGCATTCTCGCACAGAATAATCGCAATAAATTATCGTAAGTTAATAATTCTAAGGCATCATCATTAAAAAATTCAGAAAGGAATGCAAGTGATATAAAATTCTGATACCCTAAGAATAAGTTATGCTATATTGATCCATCTAACCTTGCCCAAGAAATTATTAAACCTAGGAATTTTAACTGAATCAATAATTAAAATAACCACCAAGTTAACTTCAGCTGCTGAAGCACTTTTAAAACGCATACTACGCAACACAATGGAACAACAAGCCATAACCTCTAAGTTAGATATGAGAAGTAAATATAACACGCGTATTTTAACAATTTTTGTTATATTAGAAATCTTAGAGATTCAAAATGGCAGTTTATTGCTGGTTTAAGTTAGAAATTTAAATTAGATACACAACTAAACTAATGGTTAATGAAATTGTAAATTTAAAAGGGGACACACTTCTACCACATACACTATGAAAAATATTCAGATATTATCCACAAGGTAGAGAGTAGAATGTCACATAAACAACAAATAGTTTAAACAAACAACTAACACTGAAAATATTAACTTTCCAGAATTCTAAATTATAATTAACACCCAAACAACTGAGAATCACAGTATCTTGTATGCCTACAGTCCTTAGTAATCAAATAAACATGTTAATAACATTCCGCGATTAAAAATTATTGCGTCGTTTAAACCCCATTTGACTCTAGTTATTAGTAGTATGAAAAACAGGTCAACAAATTCAACCTTCAAAACCAAAACTTGTTCTAATAAATTAATTTCACTAGAAATGCATACCTACCTCTCTACAGATCTATACTTCAGCAAAGTAGAGATAGTGAAGCAAATGAGAATTTATTTTTCATTACAACCAATATAGAGAAGAAAATTAAGACTCATTAAATATGAGAGCACTATTAAAAGATAAACCAATGCATAGAAGAATAATTCATTTATATTAAACCTGAATAGTTATAGGTAAGCAAGTAAATACTTCAAAATCTTCATAGAAATGTGAGTGAAGATTACCCAACAGTAATAATCAGAAAGAATAAAAAACAAATGCAGAAATCCTTTTTTTCTAATCCCGGAGGTAAATTTTTTAAACGCTATTTGTATTGAAGAAATAGAATATACCAAGAAAGCAAATAAATGACTATCAACAATATAACAAATACTTATGAAAGTCCAGAAATGCAGTTTAACAGAAAAATGTAAACAAACATTCACAGAAAATTTGGAGCCAGAGAGCTGGGATTCTTCATGGCTATGGTATACATTTTAGTTTGAGAAATTTACATTCACCTTTGAAAAACCCATAATAACTAGATGACTTACAGTAATCTACTTTGCAAACCAACTTATAAATCATCAACTCACAGTTAGAGTTCTCAACCAGAGAAATGTAGAAACATTAAAGTACGACTAAAATTGAACATTATCAAAAATGGTGCACCCATGAACAAAAGTTTCAAATGATGAAACCACTACCATTTTATTGATCTAAATCTCTTTTGTGAAGCATTTGTATAAGCTATTTTCAACTTTACCATAATATTCGATTTTTTTATAAAATGTTGTTATATAAAGTTTGCACTGAGTGATAACTGCAAACCGTTCTTCAAAATCAACTGATTACGGTCTGCATTGCTTTCTAAATTAAAGATAATGCTCCCAATTAAATGCTTAACTGCTAA
>KZ308550.1:623739-645186 GCA_000376725.2 Ladona fulva
TGACTGAAGGGAATAATGAATGGATTATGGAAAATAATAATTACCATAATAATTATACTATACAAATATGTGTGACTAATGGAGACAAAAATTTTAAGATCAATAATCCATGCATAAATGAAACAAGGTGACCTCTTAAATATTATGGTGCACCATTAAATTTAATTTAAAAACAATACTATCTGGTTTTCCATGAATTGATGGGCAATGGGCAGTGATTTGTTGCTGATATGGACAATGCAAATCAGAACCACATGTAGAAATGGACACTTCATAGTGAAAATATGCCTGGGACTACAACTGTATAAGGTAAATATACTATTTCCTTAGCTTTTCTCCTCCCAGATTTATGAATAAACGTGTGAAAATAATTCAACTGAAGAATTCCAATTTTAAGAAATTAGGACACAAAAAAGACTACCTTCAATTTTATCATAATACTTTCTCTAGCTATGACAATGAGAGATTCTTTTTATATACTAAATTGTAATATTTTACCAAATAAACTGCAATTATTTGAATCAAAAGGAGCAAGTTAAAGCCATAAATTAACAACTAACAACTCTCATTTCCTGTGTTATAAAACACACGAACTACTTAAATTCAAATCTTCAATGCTAACAGAATATAATTATATCATACATAATACTATCTCAAGAAATTCAAAGAAATCAAAAATAAAGTAATGCCCCTCTACATTTAAACATTTTTGGTGGCAACAGAGTAAGAATTTTTATTTATACAACAATCTATCGATTTATATATCACTAATGAATAAAAATGTCTCATCAAAGCAATTACAAATAAAATATACAACTAAAATATTACCTTTTCAAACAATGAAATTTAACAGAATTTTGATAGCATATATACAAGAATCGAGTTTTCAATAAGCTAATCATGCACATTCAAATTATAAAAGTTTTAAGTAGTTATTTAGCAAAAAACAAAATTCATATACAGCTTTTCAATAAAGACCATCTTCATGCAAGAAAATAATTTGTATGGACAAAACTAAAATTAACATTTGTTTGATAAGTATCAACCACATACTAGTTAAATTACACACATTATTAAGATGTAAACTACAAGGTAAGTAAGTAGGGAATTCTTATGTAAAAACAGCTAACTAGAAATGCTACTCTCTACTCTGGTATTTATCTAAAAATAAAAGGCATAAAAAATCTACACCATTTCCGATTCCTACAAAACTGGTTATTTAATTTGAATTTCACTATATTTACATTTTAAATGGATTATAAATAACTGGGATAATTAGAATATACTTTTCCAATATCATTATCATTACAAAATTTGTGATTGTCAATAACCTATAGCATTTATAGCATATCCTAGAGCAAGACTAGTAAAATATGTCTGGACTGTATTTAATATTACAATAAGGATGTCATCACAACCCATTATAATACTTGCATTACCGTAGTAAATTTCTTCATAAGAGAGCAAATAATCAAAAAAATACAGGATCATGTGGAATACTAAACTTATTAAAATTCCTAAAAAAATGGAGGGTGCCCCAAATTAAAATGAATCCCTTCATTATAATCCAGAAATTACTAAATAAATTGATAATAAAAATGCATCAGTCATGTAAAATAACTCAGCTCCTTAAAGCAGTTGAAACTTAACAGCAATCAAGAAAAATGCAAATAGAATCGCTGGTCATTAGCCTTAGTTGATTCCTAATTTTTCATTAATGATAATTAAATTCCCGATTAACTAATCGAGGTAAGATAACAATAGTAAGCCATACGCAGAGAAAATTTACGGATTTAGTAATATAGTTTAGTCCTCAACAAGATAGCCAGACTATCCGAACTTCTGAGTTGATTCAAAAAATATTTAACCCTAAATTACACGAAGAATTAAGATTTAATGGATTTCAAAGAAACTGATTAAGGATTTGGTGGTATTTAACATTTCTATCTGGCTATCCATTATGTATGGAGGAAGCTTTTTCTATAATAATAATGAATAACGCTTCATAATAACGGTAAGGTACACTCATCGGCGTTAGAACGCAGAACAAGACTATTAGCGAGAGCACGAACAGATAGAAACTGCTTAACAAGCACAAGAATTGGAAATTCGTTAGCTTTAACTGGGCTAAACAACAATTTCCCCCACTTATGACTATGGAAAATTACTCTGGCATGTAAATTAAGGTAGGCTAAGGAAAGCAGAACTTACTAGTTTTTTGTTCCGAAAAAGTATATGAAGGATGAATGCTTCTTAGAAACTGGCCGTTTCATGTCCTTTGCTGGGGAGGCAACCTAAAACGTCAAATAATAACGATCGTAAATAAATAGCTACATCCAGATAAATAATCTTAGACGCCTAAGGCTTAATATTAACAATACACCAACAAGAGATTTTAATAAAAATACTATGGTTAACTTAATCAAGAAAATTTAAGCTTCTGGTTTTTCACCAACAAACTTCTCGTCATTAAGGACTATCCGAAAGCTACGGACGCCTCCGTGAATATTGACATCAAAATCTCTGGCACTTTCCTCTCAAACAATAGTTCTAGAAGTAACTGAAATTAAGTGTACTCGACCCACTTTTCAAGAAACAGTTGAGTAAGACATTGAAATACTACTTGTATCAGAAAATGGGTTCAGTTTGTGAATTTCTTTCACGGCTTTCCATTCGTGTCGTGATGTAATCCAATGCTCACAAGCTAACATAATCGTTAATTTAATCGGTAGAAGCATCAACAAACTTCAGGTCACAATAATACTTCACAGATCATCATTTCAGAGATTTTGATAAAATGCCACATGCTTAAAGATGTTCATCTACTAGTAAGATGTGTGACAGCGTTCCGTAACTGTCCGGTTTACTTCCCGCTCGCGGGCTCACGCAGGCCAGCTCTACTGTGTTGAGTCGAAAATGTAGCTTCGCCACTTACCCGACCCGGCCACGGGGAGAAGCCTTTCATTTTCGCCCTGAAACGATATCCCAATATTAGAACACGAAAAAATACAACATAATCTAAAATTTTTACATAACGTAAGGATGTAATAATAATTAAAAATGAACATTTACTTACCATACCAAATCGCCGATCTTCAGAGAACGTTCCATTGCGGCCACTCAAATTCAAGTGATAGAGTAGGTGGGAAAAGCGTCGTTTTCTCCCTCCAATAGGTTTCAATAGCAGTTTTGTAAAAGTTTCAAATAACCTCTACAAAAAGAATGAACATAGCTCTAAAATTGAATAAATTGATTTTAAATAATTTTAACTTTCTTTTACTATTAAATGAATCGAAAATATAATAAATTTCGCTTCAAAATAAACTTGTACAAGGAAGTAGGCGAGTCATGTATGTAGTTCAACCTAAAGAGGTCCAACAGCGTAGATGTCACCACAATGCAGATAAGTTCACTAGTTTTCAAAAAATGCGCGAGAATAGCAAGTGATGTTTACATTGTTAAATTTTTGATATTACCAATTAATCCTGTCTGGTAATACATGTAGATCTTTATTTGTGTGACAATGATTGAATATGTGGTACATTTTACCTGAAAAGATGTACTTAACCTTTAACGTACATGTGAGTGCTGGTAACCGTTAGAGGTTCTAGAATTGAAAATGTTTTATTGTGAATAATAACGCTTTTATTTGTTAAATATAGAACAGTTTCGTTTCCAACAGTAACTTAGATCTTGTAAGGCCAGATTTCGCTTTAATTCCTATAATTTCAGCAGTTCATCCAGTTCCTCATTCTTCGTAACACAAAATAATCCATTGTATTTCGAGTTGTTAGGACTTTTGCTTTCCCCATCATTGAAGTCCTGAGTGGAGGATGAAATTTGTTTCTTCTTATGAGCTTCCTTCGTAGCATCGTCTTGATCCAAAGTTTGCTCTACAAGTTCAGAAGTGGGGTATTTGTACTCACTCTCTAAGTGAAGTTTCAGTTGCCGGTTTACTTGGCCGGTAGTGAAGAAGGGCTGTTCATCAATAGTTTCATGACTTGAATATTGGAAACTATCTTGGTTTTGCAACTGTATTTGACTAAGAGAAAAGAAAAGCTATTTAATACAGAGCCAGACAAGTTTCTCTCCCAATATTCCAAAATAGCAAAGACGCATCCAAAATAAGTTAATTTGAAAGTAAGAAACAATCCAATTGAATAACCTTAGAATAATTTTAGTTAAAAAATTCCAACAATGTTTCGTGCGTTACCGAAGGTATTGTATCAATAGATTGGCGTTGAAGTGGTTTAACTAAGCTGCTGACATCCTATTATTAATCTCTTTTTATTTGTAGTATCAGTGACGGGATTTTAACAAATACATTAGCCCTAATATCATATACCACATCACTGGCATCTTTGGGGAAAATTGATGCTCAAACTAAACCACAAAAGATGAAAACGAATAGTTAAGTACTTTAATTCTATGTTAAATGTTATAAAAACAATTCCATTTATTCGTTGGTTATGTAATAGAGTCATTCTATTTCATATTAGCATGTTCTCTTTCTAATGCATTCATAGCATTGTTCATCACAGCAGTTCTAGCAAGAAATGATCATATTTTAGGAACTAAATGCATGTCGAAGTTACTGTCGACTGTGATCTTTATTATCCTTTCAACTTTAAATACGATTAGTTTTGAAAATATTCTTAATTTTCCATTTTACTACTAGGTGCTATTTTATTGATTCCAATTGAAGAGCTCTGAAATTGTGGGGAATAATTTCAAAATGATAAGAAACAGTTAATTTAGTGAGCCAGCCAAAATGCACAACAGATTTCAGTGGTAATGGAAAGATATTAAGCACTTAATTATTTCTTAGTCACCCCAGATCATCACAAACAATAACAAATTTGATTTAATTATCACAAAATGCTGAATAGTCATTACTGTAAATTTAATTGAGCTTCATTTTTGTTGGAATTTTGTACATCATTAGCAAAAGTTAGGAATATTAGGAAAATTGACAACAAAACTTCTAGTACTTAGAAAAAGGATTAATGACTGATTTGTACGAATTTAACAAGCTAGAAGTCATTATATTTTTCATGAGAAGTAAAATTACAAGCAGCATAACCCAATTATGGAGTATAATTGCAACGTGAACTATGCATTGAAAATTGCAAGTTGTAGAGGTCCTGTGAAATGTGTTAGTAGAAGGAAATAGACCACTGTTGATGGGAAATAAATATAAAATAGAATTATAGTTATATCAAACAAAAAAGATAATTTTCTCGGGATCTTAGTTAGCCAAGAGAAAAGACTGAAAAGTAAGACCATTCTAATTGAGTTAAAACAGCTGACAAAAGTATCTTTATTTGAAGGTAATAATTTTCTCAATAAATGAAGAATATTTGATATCTGTGATTAACTTTTAACAATAATGTCTCGGAATTTTATCTAAAGATGTGCAGAGCTGTTAAAGAGTTAAGTAACACCTTCTTGATATTAAAAAACTCTACTACACCCCATGCTTCTGCTGAGATATACTCTTAAATAAAATATTCTTCATTTGTATTTGAAAAACAATCACAATACTATTTATAAGGAATTATGTTATCATTATTTATAGCCACCTTGAAGATAATATAATTTACATTCAATGCGATATTAACTTAAAAAATACAAGAGGTTGCAATCTCAATTCTTAAAAGAGGTAAACCATCTGGTTCAAAGAGAAAACAGATACATTTTGGTAAAACACCACATTAATTGACCATTTCTTGGAGACAATCAGTATTAGGTTCATCAACCACTCAACTGGGGAGTGTCAACTCAGCTCAGTGTCTAACTACAGCAAGTGGAAGGGTATGAATTCCAATTGACCTTTAAGACATTGTCTGATTGGTGAATCCTTCATATGTTTCCTGGATACATGTGAAGTTACCAATTTGGCAATTTGTTGCTAGATGTAGTGACTTTTTCCTCCTTTTCACAACCTTATTTCTGTTTTAGCAACTTTTTTACACTTCATTTAGAGTTCTGCTAAGTCAACACTCCTCTAAGTACCCTTAACAGCATGTTGTACTTATTTAGATATTAAAGCAGCATTGCATTCAGTAAGAATTAATATTCATATTGTAAACCAATATGAAAAGGCATTACTTCATCAAAGGCCATAATAATGGAAATAAAACCTCTTGTATACTTCCACAGCAGATATGACATGTTTTGCTGTTGATCTAGCATCATTGGGCAATGATAATTTTTCAATTTGCAAATATATAAAATTTACAAGAGGTTTATCCATTATTCTTATTATAGATTTAATACACCTAACTTCTGAACAGATACTCTATCTATAGAGGCTGTTTTAACCTTGAGCAATATTTTTATCCGAGTTTAATAAATCTTTAGCCACCTTTCAGGAAGCAAATAGTGACATTTCCAACAAAAAATCAATCTTATCTTCAAATGTTTTCTTTCTGATATTCCTTAAATGGAGTCTAAAATTTTTATTGAAAACTAACTGTGGAGCTAATAGGTAAAGTGATAAAACTGATTGAATTATAATAATAAAAATGATAGAGCAGCGTCATACATGAAATGATGTTATCATAGAATCATTATCTAGGTCACCATGTATAATTGCATATATATATGAATATGAAGGAAATTTGTAAAATTTTGGTCTTCTTCTCTTATGGAATGCATTTATTCCTAAAATCCTACCAGAAAATAAAAGCATGTTGACCATATCAATATGGTTTCTTCATTGTTATTAATAGAGTTATTTCTATTTATTAGACTATTGTAGCATATAACATTTCCTATCTAAGAGCAAAATAAATAACCAAAGTGTACAATAGCAGTTAAATCACAGAATAAGATGAGGCGAATAACTGTTAAATTAAACGTGAAGGTAATTTTAAAATTATATACATAAAATGATAATATGACAGAATATCTTGAAATTCAATACTTAAATAGTAGTTTTTACTGCAAAATGTTCAAAGATCTCCTTAATACTAAGGAATGGTTACATTTCTAGGGAGTAAGGATTAATATCATTCTTAAAATTGCTTTGAGAGTTGAGGTAATTGCATTAATTTAATAATATTAATTAATTGCAAATTCCCACCTGGATTCAAACCTAGGACCACTATTAGTGATTCCCATGGTAACATTAAGCAACTTATTTCCATAGAATTACAATAACAATATAAACTCTTGCTTAGGATTTGTTGTAATGAAGTTACAGATTGATTCTTAGGAAGAGGTAGATTATGCTAGAAATTCTACATTTCTTTGACTGAAGCATCTTAGCTAACATGATTCACACTGTTCACTCAAACATAATGTACATGTATCTCTTGGGAAAGGTTAATAATTGACTTTTCATCAATGTGAGCAAGAAATGGTAAATATCCAACTTATTATGTTTTACAAACGAAAATGGGTAAGATTCCCGGTCCCGTCAGACTTTTTTCAAGTGCATTCTTCCTTGGGATTATGTTTTAGGTTGAAAATTAACTGTCGTTGTATGTACTATCAAATTTCCTAGAAATGAAAATACCCAAACCAAATCTTTATTTCGAGATAGTAATTTTGGTAATAATATCAGCAAATGAATCCATATTTTGATAGCTTCTTTAAGAAAAGGGAAGCAGTTTATAGAGGTGGGCTATACTTACCATATGGAAATTTCCTTTGATGAGGCAAAAAATATAAAAGAACAGAAGTGAATTACATTTTTCAACATAACAATAATGCTGTAACAGAATTGCTACATTTGAAATCACAATGGGCTCATTCAATTTTTAATCAAAGAAAGCATAAGCTATCCTAAAGGAAAATACTAAAAGGTTTAAGGTTAAATCAGAGAAAAGTTAGAAATACTTGGGGAAACGTTTAAGTAAGGTAATCGCCAAAGGATGCTGAATTGCTATCACTTTTCAATCAATAGTATCTAAAGAGAATGTGATTGAATCTATAATTGATGTTGCATCATTATTTCAAGTTAATTTTCGCAAATGAAAGAAGCATCTGCAGAAACATACCTTTTAGGAATAATCTTCTTTCTGTTTTCTTCCATGCCTGGGGACTCATCTTGTGAATCATCATCTAGGAAATCAGACCACTTGCTCTTCTTGGTAGGGACTGGAACAGGATATCCTGAAATATAAAAATTTCTTTTACAGACAGAACAATTAGCAATAAAAGTAGCTATGAAATTCTGCCAGTAGTTGTTAAAATTGTGATACCAAACACCATAAACTTTGGGTTCTTCCTTTAATGAATGCTGTATCTATATAAGATTTAGAAACAGTATATTATGGAAAATTTGTGGTTGGCTTTGAAGGAAATAGGCAGAAAATGAATAGAAAAGAAAGTTGGGATATGAAGGTGTATAACATGTGACGAGTATGTAGGATCCTGTAGATCAGAGTTTTCCAAACTTTTCCTCCGGGAGAACACTTTATCAATTCTATGATATCAGCGGAACACCTAGGTTACTTTTTCTGAATTCAAAACTGAAATTCATACAAGAATTATCATTCTTCGTAAGTTTCCGCAGAACACTTAAAAACTCTTCGTGGAACACCAGTGTTCTGCGGAACACACTTTGGGAAACCCTGCTGTAGACCAATGATTCCCAAAGTGGGCGATAGCACACCCCTAGAGGCGCTAGACAAAAAAGAACTTTATCCCATTGCCTGTCATCTCTCTTCCTCAAAAGAGTTTTCCTAGATTTATGGCATTATACAACATCAGAAAATTGTCATACAGTAATTTGCTGGAAATTTTTATCATTGCAGTGTTTGATTTCCTTTTTATCTTTCATCAGCTTTGGCCATACAGGTATTAATTTTTGTAGATTTTTATATCCGGGTCACAGTGATATGGATTCAAGGGGGCAGTAGCAAAAAAAAGTTTGGGAAACACCACTGTAGATTTATCATCTTCAATATGAGTGAATATCTTTGAGGTAAAAATTAACCAAAGTCCATTAACCATATTTATCAGCATACATACCATAATTTTAAGAATGGTTTTCATAAAGAAGTTTAACAAATAAGTATTCTTATTATACAAGGATTGGTGCTCTGAATTTTTTGGATAACTCAATATTAATTAATAATACTGAATTATAACTTATGATAGCATTTACATGGCTTTTAAAAGTAGCTTTAATTTTAAATTCTCAAACAAATATGGAAAAATAGTTGAATTAATGAGCTTCTATTTATTAAATTAAGATAAATTAAAAGAGTAGTACATGAATATACCAAACAGGAATAATTTCACAGCCAACATTTAGAAAAATAATAGCCTGTTATATGCCAAAAAAGCAGAGTGTTGAAAAACGTAGTAGAGGGAGAGGTAGGAAGACATTAAAAAAAAAGGAGATAGAAGCTTCTCAAAAACTTAAGTTGAGTAGATCAATCAATAGCATAAAACTGCCATTCTGAACATCCAAGATGAGGAGAGTGGGGAAAGGTAAATTTTAAACCCCGATACATGATTCTTTTACATATAGTTATTATTAATAGTATTTATTCCTTTGCATTATAAAACATACAAAATATACAAATATACATCATATAACATACAAAACATATAATATACAAAGGAATATAGGTACCCCATTGATAACAAATATCAGCTTCGCGGTTACTGACTCTTCAAGAAATAAACAAATGCAATAGAAATAATAATGAAGAATATAAAAGAAACTTGACCAGTGTCATTACAAAAAGAAACAAAACTACACAGAAATATAATACCTATAATATAAAACATGTTAGACCTTCACACAAACTTATTAAACAAAAATTCAACATCCTTCTGATTTAAGAGCCGTTCTGTAACAGCTTTTATAAAGCTCTTTTCATTAGAGGTATTCACAATATTTGCAGGCAAAAATGAAAAAAAAATTTGAACTTAAATATAGACATGACTGTTTAAACAATTCCTTATTAGGTTTTGATGATAAAAACTTATATGCTCGAAAATTATAAACAGGAGGTTTCTCCCTTTCTCCTCCTCAATTATAATACATCCTTAAAAAGATAGACATTGAAGATATCTGCATGGTGAAGTTGTAAGTATGTGAATATAAAATAGCAATGTTAGGGAAAGTTTAATAAACGAAAACTCATAGATGTATAGCAATTTAAGGCATTTTAGGCAAGGGTTAGTTTTATATAATACATTGGGTTAAGATATAAAAACTATTCAGCAGATGAATAAATTTCAAGTAGTAGTAAGACGATGGATTATAAAGAAAAAACAATCAAAAGCAGTATTATAACTGTAAATACGTACCCTATGTGTTTTCCTTATTGTGATTGTATACTTTGTACTGAGAATAGCTATTGCTTAATAAAGACTGATTTATTATTACATTATTATTATTTTAAAGACTTCTTCATCCTTTTACAGAGCAAGGTTGATGGACAAACTGACCCAGGTGCTGTGTTTTGCTTTAAAATTTTATAAAATCTCTGAATTACCAGTTTTTTTATTCTATACACTTTCAACATGCTTTAATGCCCAAAAGCAATACAAAAATGCCACCACAACTAATAACCCTCTGTTTTCAAATCTAACATCCTTCAATCAATTTGTTGCTGAGGCTTACAATGCCATTGAATTTCATGTAATAATATACTGTTTGACTGATGAAAGCAAATTTGACTTGCAACTATATTACCTTAAAATTAAAGGTAATGAGATTCTTACATAACCCCTTTCAGGGAAGAAATATTTTGAATAAGTTGAAAATAGCATATTTTTTATTTGTTAATTTTTGTGCTTATTCTTAACTAAGAATGAAGGGAAAGTCTTCTTCCCCATGGATAGCTACTATATATTATATTTCATTTCTTTATTTTCTTAAATTTCAACCTGTTTGCAATATGTCCACATGGTATAACAAAAGAGACACACAAACATATGCAGATGAAAGAAAGCATGCTAGACTAGCTTAATATATCTTTTTGAAAGTAACTAATGGTCTAAAAAGCAGAAAATCTGAAGTAACCCAGGCGTGACTGGATTCTATACCACTCTTGTCCACGAGGTATCTTGTGTGCTTCAGGGAAGTGGTTAAATAAGGTTGTATGTGGTCGCTTTAGCATAAATCAATCCACTATTCATGATGAAAATTTGTCACCGAGCTTAAACATGGCAAGTCCTCTGCTTTTGGATAATCCTCATGGAACTGGGCTACATAATTAATTTTGGGAGAAAAAGGGTATATTCTGATGCAACAAGGACACGCCTCCCAAAGTCCAACCCCTATTTCCTTGTCGTGGGAGGTGGTAACTAGATAAGTAGCAGAGTGCTTGCCAGGGTGATGTACAGTGGAAACTTTGTGTCCCGTGACTGCTACGGTAGCTGAGAATGCCTGGTAAGAAACCCTAGGCTAAGAGGGGCACTGGTGAAGTCATCGCTGGGCTGACCACCCACATGATGGAAACAACAATTCAAAGGATCAAAGGTAGCCTCAGAGAGAATGAGATATTTAGAAGACAACCGGCGAGTAAACAGACAATGATGAGGAATCGGACAGAATGGAAGAAATGGGTGGAGGTGGAGGCAGCCACCCCCCGACGCTGAAAGGCAAAAGGGGAAGAAGAAGGAACAAGTACACAGATAAACATCACAAACTTTGTTTAGCATTCTTATCAAAACAACTGATTATTTTGCAGTTAATCCATTACTAAATTCATAAACCTTTCTCCATCACTCTTGCCAGGCCTTAAAATCATAATCACATAATTTTCCCATCAATATTATCTCCAATATTTACATCGTCCCACATACAATAGATAAAGTGCAAAATTCTTATAATTGTTAGCATGAATCATTACCAGGGTAATCATCTTCCTCGCAGGCATCATCCCAGCTGGGTTCTCCTGAATCTTCCTCTAAATTCAACACTGCATCTCTTTTGGCTTCCTCCTGCATTCCCCTCATTTCGTTAAGTTTTTGAACATGAATTCTGCAGTCTTTACCACTTCCTTCTCCATATATCTAAAATTCAATCAAATCGTTTCTGGTACAACAGTAGATATAAATATCTCGAAATTTATGCAAATAAAAGTTCACTCTTTAACCATCATAAAAATTTAAAGCTGATCATAATTATGATGATTGTCATAGGAAATTTATGGGCTATTGAACAGTCAAAACATTTATCAGTAACAAGTAATTATCCTAAAACAAGCGTACTTCTCTAAACGGGGCTCTTGATCAAAACTGAACATAATTTGTTAAATATTAACGCTCAAGTACAAATCACTTCTGCATCTAAACCTTCTTTTTGGATTCAGAGTATTTGGTTAATTCACTCGCTTACACTTACAGGGACTTTCTAACATAAATCTTTGACAGATACTGTCGTATATGACTAAAGAGCAACAATATAGGGCTTGGCTTGTATTTGCTGAATGTCGTTATACCTCAAGGTTGGCAATGAATAACTGAAAATACTTCACCAAACGGTAAAGTATTACATACATCGGAGTTACGAACGGTAGTCTAGTTAAGACGATTAAAATCTAAAATTGTTCCACTGCCGACTTCACGAAAGGATGCAATCTTGAAATATAAAAATATAGGTAATCTATCTGCCTTTAGTATTCTAATGAGAATACAAGCAAAAACTTATCTCACAAGATCAAAAGTTTAATTATTCAAAGACGCGTGTATTGATGGTCCTTTGAACGTTTGAAACATTTTTCTATTCGAATACCTTAGTCACGGACTGCTTCTCTCCACACAGTTTGCATTCCCAGCGTTTGCTCTTCTTCTTAATTTGAACCTAAACACAGTGGAAACGATAGAGTGAATATGTACTCAAACACATTGTCCTTCAGCTCACGAAAACAAAATTAATCTTCCCACCTGAAATACATTACAACTAAAACACTTTAAAACCTGAAGTGTTTGAGCCATCGATCTTCCAAATTAATAACAGTGCCAACAATATTTAAGGTATATTTATGTCTCTTTTGCTATTTGTTTACAGTTAGTAGATCTTAAATACTTGCCGCCCAATTTCAACACTTTCGAATCGGTTCACAACAAAGGAAGATAGTCAAGCGAAAAGTTTGAGTTCCGCGGCATTTTTCTAATATTGTTGAGTAGCAAAAAAGAATAAATTGCGTCGGCGAAGTGGAAAATCGTTGATATAAATGTTTAATTTTTCGTCCACTCCGAAATTTTTGATCGAAAGTGATGATTTCATTCAAATTGGCACTACAATGTCACCGTTAGCTATGAAGTTGATCGTTCTTGATGTAAATTGTTGGATTTTAGTAAAAGTTGACGGAAGCGTTGAGCAATAATTGGAATTAATGTCTGAATATTGGTCTTTGGTCTTATACTATTGTCAAAATAGACTGAAACCAATAGAATAAACTTGCCAAGTCACTCAAACTCGGTCTCTATGAGAGAAAATTCATCATTCATACGGATTGAATGTTTACATAGTAAATTTAATTTTACTAGTGGCCGTATTATTCTCATCAATAGCCATTTAGAATTTGCAATACTTTTTTTTAATGTTGGCCATTTTGGGTTACCCTTCTTCTATGTTGCATCTTAAGGAATTTCAAGAAAGGAAAAATTTTCCATCAAATACGTTATGAAAAATTACGATAATGGTTAAATTTTTATCCATATTATTGATAATATAGAACTAATGCTTTCAACCAACACTTTAATTGTTTATTTAGTTATTCATTTTTTAAGCAGTTTAGATCGCTTTGAGTGAAAGCAACTATTTATGCTTGTATATAGTGTTAGTATTCATTACTCCGTTAAAGTTACCTATTTGGAAATAGAAAACACGGCAAAGTATTTCACTAGGCAACTGAAATGCCCTTTACTTGGTTATGCAGAAGAAATATCTTTATAGAAAACACAGAAGGAAAATTTGAATTAAGGTTAAGAAGATGAATAACAATGATCTGAACAGGTGATTTATGTAAATTTTATACATTAGAAATAGCTGTTTGATTTCATTCGTCACATAATCAAATTAGATCGACTCTTACCGAAATTTTAATGACCTGACTAATAAATGTAGGTATTTTGAATACTTAATGTGTTTATTGTCGTAATCGTGCATCACATTAGGTGAAATATTGCGATGTTACGAAATAATGAGATGTGTCGTAGCACGCTCAAATGTGTGTAATTCCCTCTCAAACAATTTTTGAGCGAAAAATTGTGCTATTTTGCACAATAAACAGCAGAAAGAACTTTTGTAATTGATAACGAGATATGTACTAAGGTAACCATTTCTAGCTGATGGTTACAACGGCGCAATTGAGATTCATGAAGTTTCATATATTATAAAGTTATTTTCTTTACATTGGCTCCTAAAATATTAATTTACTCTTGTGTTACGTGGATTCAAAATTGGGTTTCTATTTTAATGAATTTTAATGTCTCAGGTTCATTATTGAATTACCCCTTGTTTTCCAAGTATAAATGCTCTTAGGGCAAATGATGTAAGATCATGAAATCGATAGAGTTAAGAATATTAAAACTCGAGAAAGTAAGCCTCCATAATTTACTTTGCGTTTAGTTCCACTATATAATTTCGAATTAAAGAAGATAACCGTGATATAATGCATATGTATGTATCTGATGAATATTTTTTCTTATTTTGACATGTTTTTGAACTTGTTGTAGCAACGAGTGTTTGTGTGGTAACGAGTGTTTTTGCTTTAAATTGCTATCTAATCAACAGTTTCGTATTTAGTTTTGTCATTTTCTAACATTCCACGCGTTTTAAAAAACCTCAGGCGTTACTACCAAAAATTTAAAATATTTCAGTGTTCAAACAAACTTAATGGGAATGCGCAAGAATTATTGAAGTTTATTCAATTTAAATCGCGTTGAGGTACAGTAGTTGTAAAAGTCGTCGCTAGATCGCGCTGCCTGTCCCGTTCCTTTCTTCGCGCAGGTTCAAACCCGTTTTTCTCCTCCACTTCGAGTTCTCCCCGTACCGGCAGCTCTAGACAGTTACTTTTCCCTCCGCGAGGTTGTCAAGCATCGCATTTGAAATTGAAGCTCGATTCTGTGGCCAGTGCCCGGCGAGGTTGCAACGGGGTAGGTACGTCAGCTCGGTCGACAGGAAAACGGATAGGTACAGACATTTTTCCCACAGCCTCCATTCCAACATCAGTGCCAAAAAGTGACGCGAAGCATCATTTTAGTTTCCCGCGGAAAACCTAGTGTGATGCACGGAGAGAGCCCGCCTTCGCCGGGATTGTCTCTTTCGAACATTCGGTGACTTTGCCGAAACTTCAAAGTTTGTGAAAAGATGCGTTGAGAGGCGTGAAACACTTCGCAGATCGCCTTAACATTTTTCCGCGTGTGTGTGCGAGTGTTGTTGTGTGTGTTTGTGTTCTTCGGAAAGGGAAGGGGGAGGTCCATCCTCGTGTATGACCCCTCTGCATCCAGGAAGAGATGGAAGTGATGTTGCCTGTTGCGCGCCTATCCGTTGAATAGAGGAGAGAGAGGAAGGTGCCAGCGACCTCAGGCAAGGTAAAAATCTCTTTCATCCATCGCTTAAATCCTTTTTTTTTCCGTAAGAAGGGTCGGTTCGTACCGGCACAACGGTACAGGTGAATTCTGACGCATTCAGTCAACGAAAACATGTTACCTTTTCCATACCTGTACTGCACAGTGTTCTCCCTAGAGACCGGTTTCAGCCTCAAACCCATCACAATCAGCTACCATAAGCTTTGAAGAGAGAATTCGACTTACTAGATGACGAATGAAGCTTACTTGAGTGGATGAGGAATGAGCCCTTGTTCTAACCGAGCCAGACACGTATGATTGGGAAACATCCACGGAAACAAATTCTAAATGCGCTACAGTAAATGTTTCATAATGACCTTATCAATAACACTTTTCCCAAGTAGTTATCTATATGAATACCAGTAATCTTCATCAGTTGCCTTCATTTGGACACAACCATGAACAAGACGGAGATGTCTTTCATTTGCTTGTGTCCTCCTACAAGAGGCAGAAATATCTTCCTCATGGGCTCATGGTAGCTGCAACCTCGGGTATCTATTCACAGTTTAATAAGAGATCCGCGGTGTGAACGCAAACTTGTCTTCGAATCACCTGGAATTTTCACTGCTCCACCGCGTTGCAACCGGGATCTGCTCCGATGGAAAGTAAAATGTTCGTACTCTCGCAACGAGGAAGTTATTCATGGCAAACGCTGGGAGTTTCAGTCCGTAGGTTCGTATTTCTTCCCAAGTGCTAAGAATTTAAATGTTAATCACATTCCATGGCATCGGAAAGGTTTTATTATGTGGTAAAGTTCCACAGGTGATTACAGGAATAGATGCCACATTTACTATTAACTAAACATTCCAATTAATTAAATTAAGGGAACAATGTTTCATAATAGGCATGGTAATGTAACCAGAAGAATATTTCGTTGTTAATAATAAACAATAATAATAATAACAATCGTCATTATTTGGGTGAGATAGTCGAGCATTGTTGCGGAATATGGATTACAATTTGAGGAATAGAATATTCAATTGTTAAGGGAGTATTGTGGTGGGATGTGGAATACAGTTTAACTACTAGAATATTTCATTGTTAAGAGAATATTGTTGTGGGATATGCATTACGATTTGGCTACTAGAATATTTATTGTTTGGAAACATAGAGAAACAATCAATTTTTGGGAAAATTGAATTATAGTTTCCTTTAATTTTAGTGCTTGTGATCGAAGGGAATATGCCATCACAGGAATATTTTTATTTATGGAATAGATTCACGGATGTTGATTTAATAACCACATGCTTTCGTAATTGGCTAGGTATTGATGAGTTACAATCAGTCTATTTACGGGATTGTTATTCGATGTTCGACTATGGAATTTCAACTTCTGATGGCTGCATTGTTTAATACAGTCTTGTATTATTATCGTATCGTTGTTTTGTTATTTTTATTTTCACGTGTGCCCGCGAGTAAGTTCTCTGTTTTTACTCGTATGTAATACTTTCGAATGCTCAAACAAGATTTTCCGAACCTCTTTTGCTATATACCCAATGATTCCAAATATTTAGGAATGACTCAGTGCTGGGATCGGAATCATACGCATTTCATCCAAAGACGAAATCTAATTTTAGCGGAAGGAAGAGCTAACAAGTGGCCAAGAAAACTTGGTTAAATACGTCATGAAAAGCAAGCGATGCAATTCTCCTTTAATTACAGGTTATACTTGGGTGTCTTAAGGTGTTAAGGTGACAGTCACCGAAAGCCAAGTTTAAGTTATTATTGAGTCTTAATTTAGTGAAGGTATTTTTTTTTTTTTAGGTATTTTTTTTTTTTTGAGAATCCAGCTTGTAAAGAATTTGGTGATATAATTTTCGAAATTCATTCGTTTCTGCGACTTGAATAACTTATCTGCAGTGAGGCCTGTTTTGTGAATTGTATATGACATCGAATTTCTTTTGCTTTCGTATTATTTGATCGTTGTTTTGTCTGTTGGTAAAGTAGTGTAGCCCGAAGGTGGTTTGAACATCCAACCTTCACCTGGTAGCTACCAAAAGCTTTGGAGAGGGAATTAAACGTAGTAGGCAAGATGTGGAGTGAGGTACTTTGGCTTTTTCCTCGGGAAGGGGATGCATGCCATTATTTAGCATCACTCATACCTCAGTAACTTTCATACTCCCATGAACCAGAGTTAGACGTACTATGCAAATGAAAGATACGTTTTTGTCCGTTTCAAAAAAATAAACGAATAAAAAAGTGTTACATCTATCCAGGCATAGCAGCACTGACCGTTGTATGACACCATTCAATTGTTTTCGTTCAACAATGCAAAACTCGTCTCCTTTTGTAACAAGACTGATCTCTATCAGAAACACAACAATGAATTACCATTTTAATGCTGGAAGATTCTCCAACCTGAACTTTTTAAAACTTCTTTGTGATTAATAAATTATTATTATTGTTATTATCGTTGTCATTATTATAATCATAATTATGATCATTATTGTTATAATCATTATCATCATCATTATTATTATTATTAAACCTGTCGTTCGAAAGGAGTTTACTTCGGTCACTCTTCCATTCAGCGAAATCTCATTTCCTGAGATTTGCTCCACTGATCACTCTTAAATTCAACGTTGCCCATCCCTCGGGTTCTGTACCAGGGTTCCAGTATTTACCAGACCGACCTTGGTGCCTCGATGCGTCAGCGCGGAGCTGTTTTTATAATTTTTCTGCGCGAGTAGAAGTTCGGAGGTGGCAACCAAGCCTCAAGTATTTTTTCTCGGCCTTTTTTTCCCTCCCAAGTTCAACAATCCTTTTGGATGACTGGTGCCTTTTCGACCAGTTTGTGATGGAGGAACAGCTCCGGCGAGGGCGACGAGATTGAACCGCGTTCTTTTAAGAACTATATCGCTTTAAGGCGGTCTACCAATTCCACTATTGAATCTGTCTACTCATAGTTTCGCGATGATGTCGCTAATCATCCCGACTTTTTCCTTGGTTTGTGATTCAGATTCATGGAACTTACATTTGTAGACCTATGTTATATATGGGAGGACCATTTTATACATTGAGTTTCTCAATAGCTAATCAAGAGGTGCCTTGTTTTAAGTAGAAAACAATTATTATCAGATTCAAAATTTTAACGCGAGACGATGGATCCTAGCCAGGTAGGTGGGAACTTTTTTTATCCTGGTGTACAGGAAAGTATGGGTTTCTTTACCTCGTTTATTCTCGCTTCATTAAACATTCTATGCAGTAGTTTGTCGAATAAATCTGTTATGTTCAACTCCAATGCTCATTTTCCCATGATTTCCTTACATTTTTGAGATTTCTCTTTTCCTAATGCAGTGTTTCCCAATATTTATGGTTTCAAGTACCAATTTCTATGCCCTCAAACCAATCAAGTTCCCTTTAGTGAGTGTGGCAATGTAATATCTTATGAAGACTTAATTTGTCGATGAATAGCAGTGAAACTATTGGAAGATTTATTTACAATTAAGCAAAATATTACGGAAAGAAAAAGTGAAAGGTATATAATTAAAGGACATCAACCTGCTCCTGTCCCACTATACAGGTCCGCAAATCCCACTAGTGGGTCGCGTAACACCGGTTGGTCCCGACGCGTATAAAGCTAGTCATAAAGTATTTACAAACTTCCTTTCTATGTTTTTACTACCAAAAAGTTTTTCATTATTATTGAAAATTTGCATAAATCACTAGATAATTATCTTTGTAAAACTGTAGGCAGCACTAAATTTTCCTTTTAATTGACAGTGCTTTTATTTATTATTATTGTTATTAAGAATTGTGTTATACAGACGAGGTTCGAATAAATAGCATTAGCCACGGAAGCTTTCGTGAAGCGAAGGGATAACTAGAGATCTCGGTAAAGGAATCAGAAAAAGATTGGTAAAATCCTTGACGTGGAGTGTTTGGCTATATGGGTGTGAAACGTGGACCTTACGAAAAGAGGACATCAAAAGATTAGAGGAATTCGAGATGTGGGTGTGGCGTAGAATGGAAAAGGTGGGTTGGGTCGATAGAAAAACAAACACAGAGGTACTAGAGATGGTCGGGGAAGAGAGGATTTTAACCGAAGTAATTCAACATCGACAGAGGAAATGGGTGTGTCAAATATTGAGGGAATAAGGGTTGGTAATGAGTGTGAAAGAGGGAAAACTATAAGGGAAAAAGCAAAGGGGAAGACAAACACAAAAGTTGCTAGGTGACACGTGGTGGTGGGGTGAGGTACCGGGAGGTGAAGGAAATGGCGATTAGTGAAGAATGTTAGGGCACATGAACCTACCGAGAGGTAGAAAATTTAGGATGATTGTTATCAATTAATAGATATATTATTATTTCAGTATCTTGTGCTATTATTATCATTAGTATCATTATTATAATCATTAGTGCGCCAGGTTTCTAATAATAATAATAGAATATCCTAATAATAACAGTATTACAATATATAATTATTAGAGACAAGCTTCTGCCTCACTAAGTTTTCTACGAGTACTTGTTTAGAAGCAAATTCTCAAGGGTTTTATCAGTAAATATTTTGATGTTTAAATCATTTCTTTGTGTGTTGTCCTACATTTGTTTATAGGCAATAATGTCTTATAGTTAGAGAAATTAGTTCCATTATAACGTTAATGGGAATTACTAACGTTACTTACTGAAGTTCAGCCCTCCCCGGCGAAAATTCTGGACGCGCCCCTGTTAGTAATGGTATAATTTGTTAAAGCAATGATAACCGTAGTGATACAATTATAATAATGATAATTTAACAATTAAACAACGACGACGGCAACAACAATAATAATGCTGATGGTTATATAATTTGCGAAGAGGATCTTATTTAATAGAATTTGTTATTGCATTGTCATAGTTGTTCCCAGTAGTACTACTAGTTGTAATTGTAGCAGTTACTTTTTATGGGGCAATAGTATCACTTCCCAGGCAGCGTGGTCGACTTATCCTTGGTAATCTTAGAAGTGCAGGAGGGTGCGGTTGCGGTCCGACCCGCGTTACGCAAACGCGAGTGTTGAGGGGTTAGTTTTACAGCGGAAGACTCCTTAAGAGGAATGCGATGAAGGAAAGATCGGCGATTTGAAATTCCATTCGGAGGATAGTTTCTCATGAGGTGATTGCATGTTTGTGGCAGCATTTGCAAGGATGAAGTTAGTCCCGTTACGAAAATATCGACTTGCAGTCTGTGGTGGACGATTTCTTCATGTTGTAGTCCTGATCAAATAGAAATTCCTGCCGCAAAGGTTGTAACGCTTTTCCTTATGTTAACTAACTGTTTCCTGTTATAAGGAACACTCGTTTCACGAGTCAACCTTACTGTTAATATGGGTAGACTGGCGAGCCTCCTGTCAGGCGTAATGAAACTTGATTTAAATACACAAGGAAAAGGGTTTTAGGTACTTGGCACGATGAGGCGTGTACCTAGGAAAATTTCCAAGGAGAAATGGACATGAAAATAGTTTTACGGAACCGGGACTCGAACCCTGGTCTCCCAACTGCCGGTTGGTTGCTATCCATTGAGCTAATCGTTCTGGTGTGATAGCGAAATCCACCAGAACAATTAGCTCATTGGATAGAGCAACCAACCAGCAACTGGGAAACCAGGGTTCGAGTCCCGGTTCCGTCAGACTTTTTTCATGTCCGTTTCTCCTTGATCTAAATAATTATTTATTACTAGCTGAAGCGCCCGCTGATTCTCAACAGGGAGAATAGAGATGGAATTAAATATAGTTGTCATATTTGTACAAGAGAGAAACTAACAGGGTGTCCACAGACCGGGAAAACCGGGAAAATTATTCTTGAATTTTCAGTTCCGGGAAATGTTCGTGGATTATTCGTGAATTTCTCGTTTGAGTCGGGAATTTTAAAAATTATCATTTCAAGACAAAAAAATCCCTGCTTTATATCATTATTGTT
>KZ308550.1:665279-694599 GCA_000376725.2 Ladona fulva
TTGAAAGAAAGGAGATTAGAAGCTAGGCTGCGATTGTTAGATAAATTCAGAGGAAATACATTTTCGGATGACGTAATTGATATTATGCGACCCCCCTGCTACTTTGCCCGATCCGACAGTGAGCGTAAAATAAGAGAAATAGACGCGAGGACAAGTCGTTTTAGAGACTTTTCTTCCGTGAACGATACGCGATAATAATAAATTAAAGAAGTAATTCTACTCTTGGTGTTTACACCCCCTGCCACACGCCGGAAGGCGGCTTGCAGGGTAATTATGTAGATGTAGATGTAGAAACCTTTGATGCATTTCTTGAACTTCATGTAAAAAAATTGGAAATGGAGAAAAAATATCGATAACCTTTAAACCAGTCAAAGGTCGATGATGATCTCTGTAATTGCGAAAATGACGTAACATCCCTCGCCATTTTCGCCGCATTCTGTGCGCGATGTTTTTCAAGAGGTACATTTCATCAGTCTGTTGCTCGCTTTACGACCTGGAAAGGAACGATCCCCTTTAACATTATGCAACCCATTGCGTCCGAGGCCTGGGGAATAATGAAGTGAGTTTTCTTCTCCGAAAGCTGTTTTCGTTTTCACGCTTTTATTTTTCACGCCGTAGGCTCGTTTCCGCAGCACTATCATAGGAGCAGGTCGGTGGAAGTTCCCTCCGTAAGAGATTGCATTGTTCTTCCGTGGGTGCGGGTGGGATTCGGTTTCACTCTAGGAAGGGCGAACACGAGAAGAAGGACTTCGAATTAGAGATGCAACCGTGATTCACCCCTTTGTTACTCGTGCTGAAACAGGAATTCCGTAATACGTAATCGGATGGGGTCAATCGTATTTTGCAGCCCACGAGATGTGCTCAAAGTTATATTTCAATGAATTTCTGTATCAGAAATCGAGGTTTGTATAAAGCCAGAGCCGCGCCGTTCTATGGGTGCAAGGGGTGCATCGCACCCGGGAGGCAACAGAAGCTTAGCCAACCATTACTATTGTTACAACATCATTATTGGTCCTTTTCTCTGTGATACATTTCCTATTCTTCCCATCAAAAAACATATCCGTTCATCAATGAGCCAAGACTGGTAAAAATATTTGGTTCTCATCGGCATAGAGAATTAAATCTTAGATGGACCTGTTTTTGATGGTATTGTACAGGAATTCGCAGTTATGAGATCTCGCCATGTACATTTTTTTTACTTAAGTGTTAAGTTGTATTTCTTATTTGCCTCCATTCCCTTAATATGTGATTATTTATGTCGCGACGCAATTTTTCTTAGAAATGTTCATATTCGGTTGCGAAAAATAGATTTCGTATGTATTATTGTAAGTTATGCGAATTGCGACGATAATAATAATCGAAATTAATGCGAGCCACTAACTTAACTCACAATGAAATAAATATGCAATTACTTGGTAGTTTCCCCAAGAAATTTTACTTCACGACCGGTTTCGACTATCGCGAGTCACCTTCAAGGTACATGGCACATCTCCTTAGCCTCCCCTCAAAATTTTGTAAAATTTCTGTATAAATGGAAAAATTTGCGGTGCCGTGTACATTTTTCCAACTCAAGTTTGCCCTTGCTCTTCTCACTTACCAGAATGCTATGAATGGAATTCTTCCTTGTAAATGCAGCATGATAACACTATAAATAATTCTCTTCATTACGTCATCCGCAGGAGGAATGGGGGTTTCCTAGGCATGATGAGGAGTGAGGTAGTCTATGCTTAGTTTTCTCACTGAGCCTAAATGATTAGTGAGAAAGCCTTCTTGCAGAGTTGCATCATGAATAACATTTTTATAGCATTCGGTAAGGTGCGGCCTATATGAAATCCATTATTCAGCATCATTCATACCTCAGTATTGTAATATCATTGTAGCAGACTAAATCAAATGAAAGATACACATTCCACTATCCTGGATCAGAAACTATAAAAAGTTTTGAATAATAGATCCGATGCATTTGGGAACGTTTCCATTCAAACACGTTCCTGAATAAGGAAATATCGTCGGTAATTTATCTCTGTACTCTGTTTCAAGATCTATTTCTTTTTTGCCTCTGCCAATCTATCATATTCCTTTTTAACTAGGGAATTCCTTCTTCAGATCGAATAATTTTCATCCGTAATTGAGTATTCTACGATACCACTTAGTATTTCCGCTTGCTCAACTTTCCTGGCTTATTTTCCGCCTGTTTCTTCTCGTCCACAATCATCCTCTCAGCATCCGATTTCAATTTTCTTGTACCCTTTCTCATCTGACGCCTCAGCTGCGGCTTCTAGACCTTAGAAGAGGTTAAAAAATGTTCATTAAGTATTTTTGTTACGTAACAATCATACCATCGTTTCGTGGCTTTGTTAATATGTTTCGAATTGTATTAGTGAACTGAAATTGTATGGAGATTTTATCATGTATGAGAATTTATCAATTACTAGTTTGACTTCGAGAGTTCCAATACATGCTACACTTTGGGAATCCGTGAAATTTCTACCATATGTTGATGAATGGAATATTGTTAATTTGTTTAATCTTTCCTTTACTTCTTTCTGCCTTTTTTATGGCTCTGATGAAATGAAAGCTACTGAGGTATGAATGGTGCTGAATTATGGCTTTCATTTCTTTCAACCCGAAGGCCACATCCCCTCTACGAAGAGCTAGGAGAGGGAAATGAGGCTTACTAGGCAAGATGAGGAGTAAGGTAGTTTGCCCTTGCTTTCCTCACTGAGCCAGAATGTTATAATCGGAACAAGCCCACGTTAATGAAGTAGAATCATTCTACGCGTAACACTTTTCGTAACACTGAACAAGGAGAAACCTTAATTAATGCCGTTTTTCAGCATGGTTCATACCTCAGTAGCTTTTATATCATCCCAGCCATGAACAAGACTGAGACAAATTCATATAAAAGATACATTTCTCTCTATCTCGTACCAAAAGAAAATGATACATATTTATCAAGATATGGGAAGAGGACCAGACTTTCATTCAGGTTACTCCTTATTAATCTGTTTGAGCAGTGTTATTCTTGGCACATATGTGCAACATTTGTATATTTTTTTCCTACTATATCTTACATCTAACTTATATTCTTACATCTAATCCTTAGTCATTACAGATAGAAAGAAAGAGGTTTTTGGAGTTGAACTAAAGGAAAGCATTAAAAAAGGGAACTATTATGTGGGTTTAGAAAAAGTCTATGTCTGCACTTTAGGAAAAACTTAAAACCCTGTAGGAAAACACCCACGTGAAGGGAAATTTATAAGAAGGGGGAAAAAAATTAATAGTAAAGTAAGTAAAATACCTGGGAAATAATAGACAAAAAATTCATAATTCTTACAATTATATGGTTGAACGCAAGATGGAGAATGATAAAATTTGGTGCAGCTTTTTTTCCTCAGGGATTCATAGTTTAGTTTTTATTCAACATCTAACTCTAGCGTCCAGCATAAAAATAAAACAACAAGGTAAGACCACAATGAAACTAATGTATAACAACGACAAAACGACATAAAATTAAAGTAGTTAAGTATCGCAAACGGTCAATGGTCCGTATGTTGTACAGCACTGATTTTCATCATAATGAAGGTAAATTTATGTAAATTTAACTTCTCTCTTTCCAACTTTTCGTGTATTTTGATTTATTATTCAAAAAAATTATGTAAATGGAGCTTGCAGTTTGCTTTCTTATTCAAAAAAATTATGTAAATGGAGCTTGCAGTTTGCTTTCTTATTCAATTCCTTATTTTGAAATAGGTTCGATGCTTTATTTATCATGTTACCCCCGGTTACAACAGGGTAGTTTCTTGAAACGTGAGCATTTTTCTTCACCAATCGTTGCAATTTTCAGTTATTCTTTTTTCATCAATTTTGTAAAATAGGAGGTGACATCGAAGGGAACCCCCCGTTGGCTTAACCTCGCCAAATTATTGGCCAATATAATCCTAATCCTATTAAAACTTCTACGTGTTTACGCGTCTAAAGAGTCGGTCTACCATCGTGTTACATCAGCCGGAATCGATTCGTCATTTGTTCTGCGGATTCAATTATGTCGCGCCCATAAATCCAATCCGACCGCTCATTCAGCTTCACAATTTGCAAAATGGCCCTCGGATCAATCAAATCCTCTCCCACCCTCGATTGACCCTCAGCGAGCCCATTTCGGGATGAGCATTCGATCAAGTTAACCGGTTAATCTCCTCTCAATGCCTCCCTTTTGTCGCTAATTGTTTTTTTATCGGAAAAGGTAAAGAAGTCCTTTTTTGTGGAAGAGAATTGAATCTTTCGCGGCCCGAAACTGTTATCCAAAGGTCGGATTTTTGCCTCGATGATTCACTTGGTGAACCAGGCGGTTTCTTCTTTTTTTACCAGAAGAAAAGCAATGACCCATATTTGAATTTTTCGGCCGCTCAAGGAATTCAGTGGACCGCGCAGCTTGAATGGCTTCAAAAGGTCGCTCGGATTTTTTTATTGGAGCGGATTTACTGAAAAAGATTTCCGTAGATAGATGCGTTAGGCTCCTGATTATCAGGGGTCGAATTATCCGGGTTGCGGATTTATTAATTTATTTATTAATGCTGTTTGTTTCAGATCTCTAAGTCAAGCCGTTTCTGAGATAGATAGGGGGACGGACGGACAGACAGACATTTGCTTGATAGATATATATGATTATCATTTTAAAGAAAGAAACGGAATTCTTCGAAACTACTATGATGGAATATAAGAGATGTTCCTTAACTAGGATACAAAAGAAAAGAGTGAATACAAAGTGTAATAAATTTAATCTAAGTGTGGAAAGTTCTTTTTCTTACATTGACAAAGTGTAATAGTGGAAGTCAAAATTTGAAATTATGATTACAATACAGAAAAATCCCTTACTTGGGTTACAAAGAAAAGAGTGCAATGCAATTTCATGTGAAAAAAGAGAAAACATTTGAGTCCCCTTTGAGCCTGTCCTGGCTCATCGGGGGATTCTCGAATTTTTCTATCAGTTTACCAGTTTGTTGCTTAATGGTTATTTAAGGAATATTTTTTTTTAAGTTTCTTTACCTCAGCAGTATTATTATTGCTATTAGATGCGTTACAGATGGACTAACAGCCCGGTGGTAACTTTTCACTATTTACATTTATTCTAATTACGATAATGCAACGATTTTGCTTACTACAGGACATCTGTGATCTAGCTGCACAATAAATTATTAAATTACATTCATTTTCTAGTAACAAAAATACATCATTACTATAAAGATGTCTAGTAACTGTATCAATACAATATTGCAATACTGCTGTCTCCTTGTTTAAAATGCGCTAACTCAATCCAAATATTTTCCATAAAAATTATACATTTTTGCCTAAAAGGTCAATAAGAAGTTATGCATAGCAAAATTGTTCTTTAATTCACTTCCCTTATTATCGTACAAGTTTTTTCAGGGTTCCTGGTAGGCCGTCATGGTTACTGTAGCGGTCCCGGGGACAAGTACCTCACCCTACCAGGCAATCCCCTACTCCAGCTGCTTTTCGTCAACCGCTAGTCAACTCGTCCGTACAAGTTCTACATACAAATTTATTGTGTACATCGTGTTAATACTAGTAAGTGAATTATGGTGTCAATTTGTATACTGTAATAGCCATAAAAGGGTAGATAGAGACGCTCGGAAAAAAACACAGAAATCTTTTCTCGAACTCAACTTTAGGATAGCTAGATAAATAATGAAATCGAAGAGAGTTTTGTGGGATATAAGTCGTATATAGAAGTTAATTTTGATTCCCTGTTCTAAAAATGATTTAGTGGGAAAATTCTTGTTGGTTTCCATCAAAATGAATAATTTTCGTAGCGTTTTCTCAAAATTGTTTTACTTAGAATCACGAAAAGTATTAATGACGAAGAAAACGCCGAAGAAGCAACGAAATATTTTGGAATTTTCCTTTTCAAGACCTGTTATCCATCTGCTTTTGCAACGGATAGTAATTATCTCACAGTTCATGTATTATGGGTCTTTTACGTTCGTCCTATTTCTTCGTAAGCTCTGCCTTCAACTGGTGGTCTTTTTTTTGCTGATCTTTCAGTGCCATCCCTGAAAAGCACATGCTTTCAAATTACATCTTACTAACTTTTTCCTCCTTGGCGTAACCTCTGTTCCGCCTACCATAAGCGTTTAATAGAGGTCTTCGACCTTACTCAGATGTGGGCGGAATCAGCATTTTCGCGTATCTCTTAGGAACCAAACCGGCCATAGAGGCCAACCCTGAGGTACACATACATGGAAAATTCCTGGAACCATGCCAGAAAGGATGAGAGCAACAGAGAAAAAACAATCGAAAGCAGTTGTTTAGGGTTGAAAGCTATCGTCCCTTCACCCTCCTATTATGATTGTTTCGGATGTGTTTGTTTTTCATCATCATCATTATGTATTATCCAAGGATTGGTTAGCCGAAGCTTTCCTGGTGATTTTGTCCCTTCCAATCGCTGTATTCCTTCATAATTCTTAACAAAAACATCCTTAACTTTATCCGGTTGTTCACCCAACTCTCTTTAGTTCCTTTCTTCCGTTATTCAATGCATTTCTGAGTTATAAAGACCATCATGCTTAAGCAAGTCTTCTTTTTTTCTCCGTCAAAGTTTTCCGCAGGCTTTTCATTCACTCTTCGAAGGACCTATTCATTAGTTGTTGCTTCATTATTCATTCATTTTATTTTCATAATTCTTCTGTAAAAGTGCAACTCCATCATTAACTCGACTGTGTTGTTACTAGTCTATATTTCTCGTCCATAGAGAGGACATTTCCTGCATTGTTTTTGTGAACAGTATACATTCAAGGTTGCGCTATCTTCTTTTTCTAAAACTTTTCACGATAGAATGCCCATTTCGCTAGAGCTTCCTGGTTACTTCTCCGTCCTTACTTAAATTGGTAATGATCTCTCTACGAGGCGGTATTTATCGACTTCTTTGCGCGTGTTTATATCTCATATTACCTGGAAGTTATGATCCCTGTTTCCGAAATTCACCATGATGATCCATTTGATTCTGAAAGTTTCCTCCATCTATTCGTAAGGAAATGTTTTAAGTTGTGACAAAATATCTTTGGTTCTGGCTCATAGATACATCTGGAGTTATGCGCGGAAGAACTTTATTGATAAACTGAAATACCTTTTGAACTTTCGTTCAAATTATAATTTTTGAATGTCTAAGAATTTTTTTAATGTTACCTTTATCAGTGATGAATGCTCATTGCTCCATGAAAAATTTGAAGTGAATACATCTACATTTACATGTGTTGCGCACATTGCAAACCGCCTTTCGGCGTGTGGCAGGGGATGCATGACTCTGTTTCCCTAATCGATTACTTTCGCGTATCGTTCGCGGGAAAAATTAGTTTTTGAAACGAAATTTTCTCACAGCATCAAAACGGCCTATGTAACAGGGAGGACGCACAATATTAGCTACATCTTATAAGAATTTGGAATCTCTAAACGTATTAAGTGAATCAAGTCTTTGTAGAAATGGGCTCCCGGATAGCCAAGTGGGCAACGCGTTCGACTTCGGCGAAAGTGTCCCCGTGTTCGATTCCCGGTGGGGGCCAGCGTGCCAAATGACCGTAGATGTCGAAGCACTTTTAACAGTACTTTGTTTAAAATCCTGTCTTGAACCACATCAGTACCTTATTCACTCGAATTCTGAGGAATATTTTTTACCCGAAAGGATTCGATTCAACGTGCTTTTCGTTGAATCTATTCCAGTGTTATAAATACATTGACGATAGCTCAAGGAAATTCGTTTTCGGCTCGCAGCTGTAACGAAACAAAGGAGAAGAAACGGACGATAACGTAGGCACCCGCATCGTGGGAGTTGCTTACTCATCGAAGATATTATGCGAAGGAAGGGAGATGCTGAGTCGTCGTAGCTTTCGGAAAAGCAGTCGCAATAATTTTCGTCTGACATTTACGATAAAATAAAGAGAGGAAGTGTCTCGGCTGTTGGAATTTCCTGTAACTCATCGGCCCAAGTTTTCTCGAACGTACCAGCCTTACTTACGCGACTGTAGAATATTCTCGGTATTATTCTTCGGTGGAAGCAAATTTATGGGCGTTTACTAAAATGAATCGGGCGTTAATCTCTGCAGGAAGGTTGCGGTAAATAACAGGACGCATCAGTTTGATCTAGAGCCGTTTCTATGCAGGAAAGTGATTTTGGGGCGTGCGTAAATGATACAATACGAGAATCAGTGCATATTTACATGATTATTTTATGTATTTTTTGTGTATTTCTTCATAGTTGTATTTCCTACGAATCATACCAAGCGATACTTGGTGGAAATTATCTAATTTATTAAGATTTACGTAACAAAATTTGACAAATGTCACAATAAGAAAAAACACACATGCGCCCGGTTTCGAGGTAATATTATCATCAACTGGCTTCAGATGCTTCATCAGATTGATAATAATGATAAATGTATTTATCCAACGATATACGTAAGCAAGGAAAAGTCATTGTCATATGTAGTCACAATTAAACAATGGCCGGTAATTATAAGTTAACATAACATTCAATTACAATAACGACATTTTACGTTTTATGACAATTCTACGTCACCAAGCAATTAAAAATATGCATTACAACAACAGTACATAACGTTTTATTAAAAATACAACTGGGAGCGTTATACAGATGCTTCAGGACGCAGGATGGGAATCTTTAGAAGATTTGAACAAAGGTTAACCGGTTTGAACCGGTCTTATACCGCGAGGAAGATCATGGAAATAGATGCTGGAACGAATCGATTCAAAAATTCATTTTTTCCACGGACGCAAAAGAATACGCGAAAGTAATCGATTAGGAAGGCGTAGCTGCATGGTGCATGCACCCCCTGCCACACGCCGAAAAGCGTTTTGCAAGGTACTTCCATGGAAATAGACGATTGTTAGACTAAAAAAGGGCGAATATCAGGAGAACGTCAGTGAACAAAGGGTGTGTTATATAGGACAGAATAGAAAACTTCGAAGAGAACAAACCGGAATCGGTCGGTTTTATTGAATCGAAGTAAAAACCGGAATAAGAACAATTACCGTTCGAAACTTTTGAAAAATATCTGAAATTAGAGTAATAAATGCATGCACTCGACGGGGACAGCATAATAAATGCATGCATCGGTGTACTTTTGGTGATTTAAACCCAGGTATTATGTCCGATAACCTCTCGGATTCGTGGATGCGATCTGATTCACATTTATCGCTGAGGTATTCCTGCACTTATTGATTGGTGAGATCCGTGGGCCTCCTGCCGCATCGCGTGTCTGAAGAGAAGTCATTCACCGCTTTCTCACCTCATTATCATCCCCTAAAAAAATCTCGTTAGCGCCCTCGCGTCAAATGGGAAACTCGACGTTTTAATGGAGAATTATAAGGCGGAGAATTTTTCGTCGGGCGATTTATGAAAATTTTCTCGAAAAAATTCGCGCACTTGAACTTGAAAAGGACTCTTTTCCACAGTCACTAATTGACATGTCACTTTCTAAAGAATTCTGGAAAGGGAAATCTTGCCCGAGGAAACACTGAGGCGAGGTAGAGGAGGTGAGGAATGAACCGATGGTGTTTCTCTTGTACTCTTACGACAGGATTGAATAATAACGCGAATTCTGTGGAACCCTTGATAATGGAGACTTTGTTTCCGAAATGCACATAGGGTGATTCCCAGAACTCTCCTAACTCGAGTTTCTGCTGCCGACATACCGCTTAAGGAGTGTTTTTAAACCTCTAAAGTAAGATTGTGATATGTGGAGCACCCCTGATGATGGAGGAATTGTCTCTGAAATGTACATTGGCACTTCCCGGAAATTGGTAATCCAGGGTAACGCGAGTTCCGCCTGCCGAAATACAGCTAACGGAGTGTATTTAAACCTCTAATAATATTGTGATTCCTGTGGAATACCATGGGACCTCTTTTGGGGTCAAGTTTACCCCACTTCTCGTTGTTAAAAAACCTGGAGCAAAGTTCATTTTTATCTCAATAGATGTAAATTGAAGGATTGATGGGTGATATTAGTGAATGACATTGTGATCCCCTTGGAATATTGTAGGGACCACGTTCTGGGTCAGATGTACCCCACTTATTATTGATTAAATCTCTGCAAATTTCATTGTAATCCTAAATAGTGAAGAATGGCAGGATTGGCAGGTGGCATTGGTAGTGTCAAGAATATGGAGCCTGCCTCAGTCTTCTTTGCTGAATTTTTAATTCTTTTAGTGTCAAGAATATGGAGCATGCCTCAGTCTTCTTTGCTGAATTTTTAATTCTAAAGCGGATCAGTTTGAAGCCTTGTATATTGTCGGAGATTACATTTGTAACATTCATCTCTCTTTACAACTTTTTCCCTTCTAAGGTCTCTCTCATCTTACGTCGAAATTATGAGATCTTAGTCTTGCGAATCGATTTCGCCCTTTAGATTTCTTCACATCTCAAGCCAGATTTTTCTTTGAAAAGCGTTGGACACATAGTACAATGTCAACGGAAAATCCCACCCTGAAAGTCTAAATCGCACTTACCCTTCCTTCGGAGACGTAAAGCTTGAAAACATCTTCTTCCCGTATCTTGCTAATCGTGCAAGAATTAAACCCCTTTTTGGGGTTACATGAAGTTCGTCATTTTGTTAATACATCCCTATAACTGCTATCAGGTTTTCAACCTGTTCTTTAACAATTCACGGAACAGGTTCGATGTAGGTCAACCTCGAATTCAGCGCCTACAGTGTGCAAATAATGAAATTGTTTACGTATCCCTCCCACCCGACCTACCCAACTCTCCGTAGTCATCGGTTGCTATTGACATTTTATAATTTTATTTTATCTCTTTTCCACGTTGTCGCTAGCATTGTAATAGCTCATTGCAAGTTGTTACAAATTTTCACGTGTGTGGCGCTAATGTCTTGGTTGACCAATATCGAACCTTGGCCGCAAAATCGTTATAATAGGTAGACTAGAATTCCAGTTTTCTTTCCGGGTACTGATTTATCACAATTTTCACAATTATTTTATCGTTTTCCGTTGATGCAGTCATTGTGATACGCCGAGCATACAGTTTATTATACTATAATGTCAGCACCCTAGCAACTCGTAAACAAGTCGAGGTCTTTGGGTGGAAATTTTTGAATCCGAAAATAAACAAGCATTCCGGAATATTTCCGAGATAAAGCGGATCCTTGGGATAAAGGAAAATTGAATGCGAAGGTTTTCTGGCAGAAGTTGAAAAAAGTGAAAGGTAGACGACGGGGAAAGCAATGGGGAAAGAGAATTGAGAGGCATGGCTGTGTAGATAGTAGAAGTGGCAGTGTGGATAAGTTGCGAGGAGAGATTTTTCGAGTGGTAGTCTCACAATGAGAGGAGAAAGGAGGCGAGGTGAAGGATGGATGCAGAGGAAAGCACAGAGAATTAGGAATAGGGGAGAAACACGGTTCGATAAAGTTTACATTCCGACGCCCGTGATGAAACGTTCGAAAGAAATGTTGATGGAAACTTTGTTGGAATTACCTCGTTGGCAGCGTTTGTGTCAACAAACCGCAAATAAATCCCGGGAGATGACTCGGGTAAAATTTAAACCCCCAGAATATTAAACACGTGACGTCAGGGCAGAGGGATGACTTCTGTTATCTTGGGTGGCAACAAGGTTTTGCTTGGAGTTTCTTTTTCGGAAGTTATTGCTCTATCGAAAGGATTCAGCCGTGGGGAATGTTTGCTTTGAGTAATATGAAATATGTGACGCCATGTTAGGCGGATTTTTATTCGCGATTTCAATAAATTCGTTTTGAGGTTTTGAGGACAAATTTACATTTATTTGGTCAGAAGGAATGGGAGGAAGGAAGAAAATAAAAGGTTACAATTACACCTTTTATTTAAAATTACACCGACACCTATTATTTAAAATTTTAATTATGTTTATTATTATGGTTGTTATGATTATTATGACTAAATAATAATAATTATAACTAATAAAAATACACTTTTTTTACAATTTAACAAATTTTACACCTTGTGCAAACAACAAAGTTTTATTTATTCTTACATAATGCCTTTTCACGAAGTTTGGCCAAATAATAAGGAATTTACATGTATTAGTTTACTTTGACTATGCTCGAAAATGTCCTCTTGCAATTCCGCTAAAAAGTATGTATTAGAATAGTTTTCTGAATAGAAGCTAGCAGACAATAATTGTCGTAGGTTGTTGATTGCATCTAGATTTGAATTTTGTTTCAGTCCACTTTATATATTTTTACTTGCTAAAGTGCCCGTTGATTCTCAACGGGAAAATATGAAAATACATGAGATTGGATTCAACAATGGAATTAGTCGTCAGGGGGGGAGGTTGTTTACAGTTTCAAAAACTTAGAAAAGTGTCATTCATTTTATCACAATTTTCGCAATTCGAAAGTAAAGTTCCACGGCAAAGATAATAATTCTTATTCAGTTTCCCTTCCTTTGGTGCTTATCTCGATTTCGTACGACTATTCTTTCTGATTTAATTTTTCAAAAGCAATGAAGCCTGCAAGTGGTGAATTTGAGGCTTCATACGAGCATTTCTTATGGGAACAGTTTTAAACGTCTTTGAAAGTCCTGCGAGTTCCGGTTCTCGAGTTTTAGGCGGACAAACATACACACAAACACACACTTTAATATAACAGTGCATAGTAACAAATATATAGATATAAACTTCATGCCCATAGGACTGTATATACTTGACCCAATCTACATGTAATTATATGCACATATGTATAACTTAATTCTCTTTTTACAAATTCGAATGTTTTAGAGCAGGATGTTTACCAGTTTACAAATGTAAATTGTGACTTTCGAGTTATAACGTTAGGAGATTATTTGGTTTGGTTTTCGATTGTGTATTTTTTGAGCCACCGATTTACCAGCTTCGTTTACAGGGTTAAATTTAGCAAGCACTCGGTAAATTTAGCGAGGCAGATTTTTATCCTTTGATCCTTGCCACATTCTGTTTACCTTAGTTACCGTGGCAGTAGGCGGTGAAACACTTATTTGAGCGCAACGTAACGTACTCTCGGTGGAATAAATGTGTTTCTTCTGAAGAAAGGAGGCGAGTATGGGATTAAAGTGGGGAGTTATTGGAATGGATGTGTCTCGAGCTGGTGGTGGATTACGAGGGTTTTCGGTAATAGAAGACCCAGCGGGATGCTGCGAAGGGTTCGTGATGGAATTAGGTAGGCCGCTGCGTGTTATAGATTAGAGGTGGAGCTGTAATTTAAAAGCGAGAGCGAGGATGATCTCATTGAATATGAATGAGGAAAAAACAAATGGGTTCTTTGAGGAATAAAGTTCAATTTTACGGGCCATTTGCGTCCATGGATAAGTGTGATAATGCTACCGAAGGTTATGATGCTTGTAGCTAGGAAATCAGAAGCGTTTAAAGAAGTTCAGGGTACTCATATGTCGTTTTGCAGCGTTGCGACATGTCTTACAAAACAATTTTCTCGTGTATCCCTAATCTTATGTTACCCGCAGTGATTAAAGTTTTTTTTGCCCGCCACTGTACCTTGTTCTTGCTTTCTTAATCGTAACTTCGGTATTAGAATACGTTTAAGTGAAGCAGTGGCACTATACATAATATTTGTGTTAAATATATGCTAATATTAACTATTGTTTGTTTTGCGTTAGCCAAAAATGGCATACTATAGGTATTTTATTGATTAAACAGCCATACGTGATTTGCTTGCGAATAGCATGTTTTTCTTTGAATTTATCAACTTGAAAGCTGCTTGGTTACTAAAAATACTTACCCATTAGCAATCAGAAGTTCTTGAGAGAGAGTGAGGCTTACTAGGGAAGATGGGGAGTGAGGTAGTTTACCTTTCCATTCCCCACTCAGCCTCTATGGCTTAGGTGGAAAAAGTCCACATATGTTCAACAAATCGACCCCAAAATAATAAATTTATCAGGATTCTGTGAAAAGTGAAGAACGTGAATACTATTATTCAGAATCTCTCATAGCTCATTAACTATCACAGCACTGAGCATGACGGTGAAATAAGTAAATTAAAGATACAATTAAGTCTGTCCCATCTGCCTGTTCAGTATGCAGACTGTCTTCAAACCTTTAGCTCAGAGTAGGCTTGGAGGGGGAATGAGGCGTACCAGGCCATATGAGGAGTGAGGTAGTTTGCTCTTGCTTTCCTCACTGAGCCAGAATGTTATGAATGAAATAGTTATACGTAAGTGGAGCATGGTATATCTACGAATAATTTTTCGTTCGCAGAGGGCTCAGTATGGGGTTACGTAGGTAAGCTGATGAGTGAGATATTTTACACTGACTATAGTTTTCATTTTGACCCAAAATGCTGTCGGTGGGAAAAGTCTGCATAAATTTGCAAACTTGCTCTATGAAGAACATTGTCCGGATCTTCAGACCTTTCGCTAAGCCCGTGGAAGGGGGAATGAGCCTTCCCGGGCAAGATGAGGAGTGAGGTGATTTGTTTCTGAATTTCCTCCTCGAGCAAGAATGCTCTCCGGATGCTGTGCCTTGAATACAAATGAAATAAAATTTCACTCATCAAGGTATTCCGACGGCAGCGATCACGAGTTAAAAACGGAAAGAACCCGAATAATAGAGGGTTGAAATAACGAGAGAGGAAATGACGTAGAGGGAGAAAGAGAGAAGGTGAGAGATGAAAGGGTTTGGCGGCGAAGTTGAGGCGGTGGGGGTGGGGATGCCGAGTCTGCGCGAGGGCGTGGTGCCTCCCAATGGCGCTCGTTGCCATGGCTACGTCCTTGATGGTGCGGGGGTGACCTTGGAGCCATAATGCAAAAGGGAGTTTTTTAAAGAGGGAGGGTTCCGGATAAAGGTCGGGAATTTAACATGGGGGTGTGGAAGGGGGGGCGTAAACATCGTTATCGGCAGGAGATGGTTCCATTAGGAGTAAAAGGCGGCTTCGAGGCGTTTTTGCGTTATCTCTGAGTTAACTATTAAATTAATGCGTTCGATCGGGATTGAGAGATAAGCGGACTATGAGAGGGTGTGAATTATATATATAAGTTTTATTTCGTCGTTCCTTCTTTTGGATTCGTACGAGCTAGTGTCGGCGTTCTAAAGACTTCCTTTTTGATCCTCAAGTAATTTTTGCAGCTATTAATGTCGCGAAACTTGAAATTGCGACCCGGAATTCATTATTTAATCGAATTAGCTTACGATAATCTTCAGTAAAGACGTTTTATTATTATAGTTATCATTGTAATATATATGATGATAATAATTATTATTGCAATAACTATTATTATCATCATCTTTATTATTTTTTATTTCGTTGTCGCCACAAAGTGACGTTGTTATGGTAACGGACTGATGTCAAGTTCCATACGATTACAAAGATTACTAGTATTAATTTAAAAATGATATAAGTAAGGTGCAGGTATCCAGAATCACAGACTTTTGAATGAAATATGTCAATTTCAGCGTTTAATTTTTCCAAACTGGCTGCCAGGGTTTTTGGGTACTACCTCTATAGTAGTAGTAGAAGTTTATTTAGAAAATTATTCTAATAATTACAACTTTTAAAGAGAAAATTCAATAAGACAACGATATTATAAATTCACAGATATAGCAAACAATGGTAAAAAATATAAGAAATCAAGAAAAAAATTTGATAAAATTATGGGTATAACTATGGTCATGTATTTAAATTCCATTGTTTATTATTATTATTATCGTTGTTGTAGTAATTATTATTCTTGTAACTTTTTCTCACTTTTCGTGGTCTCAGTTCCGAGTGTTATTATTCAATATTTTTACTACTATTGATAGATGTAGAGATATTTCTTTAATGATGTACCTTTTACTGGCGATGATAGGCTCATGCGATCCTCTCTTCCGCCTAACCACGTATGCTGTTCTAATATCGAATATTTACAAAGATTAATGAAAAAAAAGTGGGAAAAAGATCTTGTCAATTTAATGTCGGGAGAGAAAAACCCCACGTTGCGAGAAAATTCCTAGAGAGAATTGGGTGAAAATTACGTGAAAAACTTGAAAAAATGTAAAATCTAATAAAACGAAATAAATTCAAAATAAATAAAATAACAGAAAAAATAAGTTTGGGAGTAGGGGCAAAATCACTAGCAACATTAAATTGCACAACTAAAATAACTATAGTCTCATTATAAAATAGCCAACATAATTCATTTGTAACAAGATCATCAAATAACTAATAGATAGAAGATATTTATTGCTTTCAACAAAACATTTATGCAATAAGAAAAAGCCTTTTGAAAAAAAACTGAAAACACAGATATAACAACTTAATCCCTTTTAATAAGATAAGGAAACGAAGTGTACATGAAAGGAAGAGAATTTCGTATTAAAAAATGAAACAGAAAAACTTACAATTCCCTCATTAGCCAAAAGACTTCGTAAGACTAAATAATTTTTTATAACATTCGATACTTGATATATGTCGGGGTAACGTTCTTTGGGCCCATATAAAGCGTTGCCACATACAAATTGCACCGTGGCTACAAATAGATAAACAAAACATTTCTTTGTTTGTTTTTGGCTTTGTTAAATATGCATTACCTTTTCTCAAATTAAACTTACAATTAGTTGCACTATCACTGATGCAAGGCATATTACCACTCGTAACATAAAACGATTTTGATACTTACAACAAAAACAAATGTTTTAAAGGGAGTATTACCAAAGATACAAATGGGAGCGAACGTTCCAAATTATTTTTCAAACAAAATAATGACAATTCTGGCTAAATATATTCTGAAATTAATATTCTTTTCAGGACTGGCAAAATTCGTCATTTTATATTTTAGCTCATCTTCAGCGATATTATGGAACCGTTCGCAGAATTTAAGTACCATTCTCGATGAAAAGACAACTCTACCGAATTAATTTTGATCCTAGAAACGTTCTATCGTAGGCAGATTAATTTTGTGCGCGGGATCCTCAAAAGGAAGCGGATGCGGTTAATTTAAGATCCCGCGAGGGAGGGCTGCATTCCTCCACTCTCCTTTGATTAAACAAAGGAAACTCAGCCGGCGTTAAGTGCCGGCATTCCATATTTCAAGGTTATCACACTCTCCTCTTCTTCCCACCTTCCGTTTCTCGGCGGCACATCGCTTTCCCTTTGATGCAGATCCGTAGTCATTTCGTGTTCAGTCCCATGTTTTGTCGTTCCGTTCTCATGCGACGAATTGATGGTTGTTTTATTGATATTGCTACCTTCGTCTGCTGCAGTGTCGGCGTTAGGGGCGACTAAATATACACAACTGCCTCGACGAAGTTGAGCGGAGTCTGTTTGGTCTTCGCAACGCATTTGGATCTGAAGATAGAGGAAGACCTTATCTCCCTGCTTATCTAAAGCACATAAAAGTGGAGGAGTAACTGTATAAAGGGTTTCAAGAAATGTAGCAAGGTAACGTAGTTTTGATGCGGTGCTAAAGTAGGTAGGAAGCGGAAATTTTTGAATGAAAGTTGGGAAAAATTGGTTCGAGTTTCGGAAATACTCTATTATCTATACCAGGGTTTCTCAAAATGTGTTCCGCGGAACACTGGTGTTCCACGAAGAGTTTTTAAGTGTTCCGCGGAAACTTACAGAGAATGATAATTCTTGTATGAATTTCAGTTTTGAATTCAGAAAAGGTGTAGGTGTTCCGCTGATATCATAGAATTGATAAAGTGTTCCGCCGGAGGAAAAGTTTGGGAAACTCTGATCTAGACGATTGAAAATAATGGTATGTTTAAGATTAGTATTATTGGCGGTAACGTCTTACTCTCGAAGCGTATATCATAGTACGAATTATGTATTTATTTAGCATAACTCATACCTCAGTAGCTTTCATATCATCACAGCCATAAACAAGACTGAGACAAAAGTATATAAAAGATAACTTTTTCTCAATCCCGTACCAAAAGACAGATGATAAATATTTCATTCGTCAAGATATGGAAACAGGGCTATTTAGGGATAGATAATAATTTTAATTTTAGTAGACGGTCATTTGCCACTTTTTTAACTCGACTGACTACCACTGAATGATTTTATGGCAACGTCCATGAATTGTGTTCCCTGAGAATGAATCAAAAGCAGCTCGTAACATTGGAAGTTACCTGGTCGCAGAAATTTCGACTGCTGAACTCTTTAGATTAAAATCCTTTCTGCTCTTGCTTACAGCTCCGTAAAGATAATGGTGTGACTTTTAATGGTATAAGTTTATATTTGACTTTCAATGAAGGGCTGGAAAATACACTGAAATACTATAAATTACCGTATCTTTAATCTATGATCATAAAAAAGAGGGGGTTTTAGAGAAAGATGTTCCTCGTATCATTTTATTTTTTCCTTCACGACTCCAATCGTTATAAACTGACTTTCATTTAAATTAGCATTAATGTAGTTAAGCTAGATAGGATAGCGTGTGAGGATCATTTGCCTCTTTGGAACACTGGTAAAGTTATGGCATCATTTTATGGTCGAGAATTCCAAAATTGCCGCGTACTTGCCATCCGAATAATGCCCCATAACACGGAATATTAGAGAATAACAGTGGATATTTTAGGGATTCACGCTTGCCAGCGAAACGCTCTTGGCAAGGGAATTTTGGCTCCCGTTTTTGCCATCTCTGGTTGAATGTAGTTCGTGGTATCCAGTACCCTGTCATCAGCTCGAAGTTCTTATATCAAAGCATACTCTCTATTCAGTATGTCTCAGAAAGGGTTATAATATCCTATCTTTCTTTTAATTAAAACTCTGTAACGATATCCATAAAATAGGAAACTCACTGTTGCAATCGTCTCAGTGTTAATACATATTTTTGTGTTAGAGGTTTAAAAACACTCCGTAAGCCGTCTTTCGGCAAGCGGAACTTGCGCTCAGAGGCAAACGGGAAGCTCCGGATTACCGATTTCTGGGAAGGCCCAATGACCATTTCGGAGACAAAGCCTCCATCCTCAGGGGGTCTCCACAGAATGTGGGCTTGATAGATTCCTCCATGGCCGGTTTCAAAGAGCGGCATGTCGGGCAACTGTCACAGGGCGCTGTAGTCATTTGGGTATCATTAGTTGAGTATCACACATTGGCAGGAACACTTCCAATTGAAATTTTTATTGTTGTTTGTTTACTTTACAGAGTCAATTATGAATTAAGTTATTATTGTTATTATTATTATTAGTTACTTGACGATTAATTGTTTGAGGTATACATCGACAATATTACAAGGTTAGGATTATTCCAAGTTATTATTTTAACTAATAGAGCGCTAAATGATTGACGCCTCGATTATTAAAGAGCATTTCAACTGAGAAAGAAGTAACAATCGCGAAGGCGATGTATTGACGTGTAAAGGCTGCAACGCTTCCAGTGCTAATCTCTCACATTTTCGTTAACCTCGCCAATTTGCTTGCCCTGAAACCTCGTTAAATACCTTAATGCTTTCTCATTTTACTGTTTTATTTTTCCCTTTCGTTTTTTCGATACTCATAGATACTTCTCTTTTACCCTGGAATTTTCTTCTCTCTTCTGTCAAGATGTTAGTTATAGATGAAACGCTTCTTACATTTTCTGTTATCTCGGTGTTATTCATGACTGTGAGGATGTGAAAGTTAGTGAGGTGTGAGTGATTCTGAGTAACATCTTTCGATCTAGTATTTTTTCAATGCCATGCTTCCAAACTCTGACAATGATATGTACCATTCTGGCACAGTGAAGATAGATAAGCTAAACTACCTCACTCCTCATCTTGCCTAGTAAGCCTCATCCCTTTCCCCGAGATTTTGGTTTTGAGGTTCAAACCGGCCTCCGGAATGTTTACTGTACCGGCTGAAAGTAAATTGCAAAACAATCAGCCATGTTAAAGTTAGTACATATACACAAATTAACGTCATTTTTCGCTTTTGGGAGAGCCGTTTGAGAGAGCCTTTTGGGAGAGCCGTTTATCTTCCGGTTCGAATGTCAACTTGAAATTGAAAGTTGGACTCCGTCACGTGGAAGTTACCTTCCGGAGACGCTTCGATAGCTATTTCTATTAAAGTAGAACATATTACATCGTTGTCGGCAATTTCGACGTCATCTTCCGAAACCCTGGGGAAGATCATCGGGCCGATTAATGAAGCATTCCCCTTATTGGAAGCGATCTCAACCCTTCGCTACCTGGAATTTCATTTATTGGGATGCTGCCCGGACCACATCGATCCGGACAAACGAGGTTACGCGGCGCAAGAGACAGACGAATGGGCCTGAGGAATTCTGGGAAGTGCACCGTCGAAAGGGAAGGATGAATGGGGATTGAGGGAAAGGATGACACAAGGACAGACCAACGGCTTCATTCTTTCGGACTTTGGGCTCTTTAACCCTTTAACGACGTAATTAAGATAGGTGTCCGAGCGTTTGACTGACTCACTTGACAGATACCCTTTTCCTTGTACTCTTATGAAAGTCATTTGATGGACACTCCATTTGAAGTACCTCGTTTGGCCCTAGTCCTCGGTACAGCACTGTGAATGATTCACAAATTGATTATTAGGTGTTATACCTGGAGTAAACTTGTCTTCCATAGAATGTATGCTAATATTATTCCCGTGGAGATGTAGACGTGAAAATTTGCTGTTTTTTAAATAATTTTTAATTTTTGTGATTCTATAACTATACCATGCATGACTTCAAAGGTTTAAATTTACATTTACATTTAAACCCTGCAAGCCCCCAAATGGCTCGTGGCAGGGGGTGTAAAAACGCTGATATTCTTCTCGCACCCTAACTGCTATTAGCTTCTCCAATACTATGAAGAAGAGAAGAACAAAGAAGAGTATATATTATATACATTAACGAAACATGGTAATGAGTTAGTTACAATATCAGGTCAGGTCACACACACTAGTTAATTATATACCATATAAAACAATGAATATGAATACATTACCCCCCATTACAAAATCATTAAATTATCATCAAGATTTTTCAGGGTTCCTGGTAGGCCTTCACGGTTTCCGTGGCGCAATCGGGTACACACAGTCCCGCACCCTATCGTTAATTCTCAAAACTATTTATTTCAGTTTGTATGAGAGATGTAGAAAAATCAAAATTTTCTCGACTCCCATGTTTTCCTTCAGTACTCTTGCTTTTAGGCCTCAAATTGGAGGGCTTCTTTCGGTAGCCTTCTTCCACCCGCTCAGGTTCGGTTTCCCTGTCCTTCCTGTTTCGTATTATTCTTTTATTGAAATTCTCAGGCACTTTGTACTTCCTATCTGTCCCAGGATTTCTCTTTCATAGTCGGTTTGGGTTCGCAACCTGAGGTATTACCTCCAAACTGTACGGGTACCTAATTTTGCTATTGAAGTATTCCAGGAGTAGTTTCGTGAATACGGGCCCTTCCATTTAGGCGCTGTCTGCAGCCACGCCCATCTGTGAATGTTCTTGGTAAACCCTTGAGTTTATATATCGCATGAAAACAGTGAATGAAGGTTAGGGATACGGGTAGCTAAGGGTACGGGCCCTAAGCCCTTGGGGTTCGGGGACCGAAGGGTCGGGAACACTTGGTTGATATGTGAAACTGCATTTCCGGCCCTTGCTCCCTGCCTTCGTAGTCTCTCCATTTTTTCAAGGGTCCACGTGAAAGAACCCGGGATGCCAGAAATTCACACAGTTTTGTGTGCCTGTTGTTATTTTCATTTTCTCATTACTTTAACTTATGTGCTTATAGCTTGGGAGGTATATGTGCTGTTATCTACGGCACATTCTTTGTCATATTCTGTAGTTCTCTATAAAAATGTCATACTAGTATGTTACAGTTATCGATCGCATTTTCATTCATATAGGTTCTTTTTCGCGGAATATTTATATCATTTCAGGGGCGCATTCAGAATTTTCACTTATTGGGGGCTAAACTTGAGGATTGTAAGTAATATATATATAATAACTAATTGTATTTGTAACTGATGGTATCAATTTGTAATTGATGTTAACTAATAGCTATAATAATCTCTTGAATTCCATCCAATTTGCGATGTCATCCGAAATGATTGATTCTCTTCGTAAGAAAGTATCGCCTATAAATATATATTTTAAGCGTTCAAATATTTGCTAATAAGACCCTTGAGAAATTTGTTCTGAATGAAATATTTGGCGAAACTTTGGGTGGGGGGTCTGAAGCCCGTCATCCACCCCCTGGGTGCGCGCCTACCTCATTTTATTTCTATTTGACCCTTTAATGGCGAGTGTAGACCCTCTACTACCCATACATTGTATTTTATTATTCAATTGAAAACGGAGAGAAAGAAAATTTAAGATTGTAAAAAAAGAAAGAAAAAAACATTTTAGCCGTGTACTAGATTGATGAAAATTTTCAAGCTGATATTATTGACGCAGTTTAATCCAAAAGTTATACGCAAGACATAGTACTTGTAGATTAGACGACGCTACGCAAAATATTTATATCCACGTAAGTAATCCTGCGGTCTTCTGTGTTTTAGCGCGTTCAGACTCTCCTGTATGCTATGAAGTTAGTGTTAAGAAACACGAGCTTTAAAGTTCTTGCGGAAGTAGGAAGCCCAGAGGTATTTAAGCTTCACCAACTCCTCTCTGCAGAACTTTCGAACCTGAGTATCATCAGCTAAACTTGAGTAACCCGGAAAGTCTAGTTAATCCACGTCGTGATCCGACCTTGGTTACAGGTGTAAGGTTGAGGGGGATGGGGATATTACTAGCCTTCGTTTATGATGCGACGCACTTTCCATTAACTGAAAGGATACGATTGACGACATAGTTACCATAAGCTTAAAGAATTTCATCTAAGTCGGTGTGGCCTTATTCTGGAGATGACAATTTTCCATAAACTCGACGTACTAATTAATTTGAATGTACAATGAATTTCATTAGAAGCTTTAACTAATTCAAAAAAATCGAATGATCGTCGAATAATCGGATCGAAATCTGCTGTCGTGTAGTGCAGAGATGTTTCTACAAGAGCTGTTTATTTATCGAGTCGGTTTGTTTTCAAAACGCTGCAAAAAAGAAACTTGTAAATCCGGTATCCGAAGAACGATAGGAAAGCACCGTCCCTGTCCCAGTAATTTAATAATAACATTAATTTTAGTTGCTGTCGATAAAATTTTAATGGGAATGTGCGGTTGAAAAAACTTTTAATTGAATATAAAACATCTGAATGGTGTATTTTACGTTCATCATTTGGAACAGGGCATAAAAAAATCGTATCTTTAATTTACTTTAGTCTAGTTCTTAGCTGTGTTGATGTGAATTCTTCTGAAGATAGAGTGATGCTAGATAACGGCGTTATTCTTGATGATTTCTCGTACAAAATAAAATACGTTATTCTTCGGATCGCTGTTGACTCTCACCGTTTCTAATATTTTTGCCGAATGGATAAAGCAAATGCAAACAACCTCACTTTCCCAGTAGTATCTTTTTCCTAAGGAATGAAATAATACAAAAGAATAAAATGAATTTCGAGAATTAAAGAAGGCACTTCGTAGTTTCCACACTTAATGTTTTATTTAAACACGACCGGTTTCGGCTAACGCCATCATCAGGTGAGAGAACAGAAAAGCAAGCACAAATATATAGGAGGGGGGAAGGGTTATGAAAAGTGCACTCATTGGTGAGGTTGTCAGCTGAGGTTATTTCAAGGATTTTCAATGCGTCCAGCTTCCTTCCCTTGGCTGCCGGTGTAGGAGTTTTGCGGAAAAGGAACTATTGTGGTCGCTCTCTGGAGAGCGGCCACAATATTTCACAAAATTTCTTTTACCCCGCGCATGGAAGTCGTTCCGAACGTAAAGTGATTGGACCGGGGTATAGTATGTGTATAAAACCTGCATTCAGCATTTTTAATCTTGGCAAATATGGGAAATTTGGTTTAAATCGATGGAATGGTCTGAGAAAGAGAGCAGGACCTTTTGGTTTTGGTACCACCGTTGGCTTTTAACTAAACTATCCCGTATCCTCTATAAGGTCTTAGGTAGTAGTGGTAGTGTTGTTAAAAGTGTTTTGACAGCTGAGGTCATTTCGCACGTGTACCCCCACCGGGAATCGAACCCGGGACCGCTTTCTAATTAGGTCTTAATTATGGCGAGATTGAGACTAAAAAGTCTCCTCTAACCTGTCGTCAGAGATGTTAATGAATACATACATGTATGTGTAAATAGAAATAGAGAAGAGAGCTTAAGAAGTATTTGTGGATGTGAAAAACCTATGTAATATATTTGGGGAAAAACGTCCACAACAGGAAATTACCCTCAAAGAACGGGGGTGTGAAAAACCAGCGCAGACCTAATGATAGTACAAGCTAAAAGATGTGAAGGAAACTAGTACTATTATTAAAAGTGCTTCGACAGCTGAGATAATTTCACCCGTGAGCCCTCGCCGGAAATCGAACCCGGGACCGCTTTCGAATGCGTTGCCCACTTGACTATCCGGAAGCCGTGAAAGAAACTGTGTGTATAGAAATCACTTGAGAAGTAATGTAACAGAAATTCACTAAAATAGTTCTCTAATGCGATAAATATCACAAAGAAATTAGAATTATTCAACAACTGTAAAAAAGTAAACAGAACCATCCGAAAATTAATATAGTTTGGAAATTTAAGTAATAGTGATCAATAGCAAAATTACTTAAAAAGTAATAAGGAAATTAGAAACAATAAGACATTAAAAAGAACAGAATTCCTCGTGAGAAGAGAGAAATTTTAAATTAAAAGATTATTCTGACATGGAATAGCACGTTATCTTTTGGCTTACGTTACAGTTACTTTTGGAACACTGAAATGTCATAATAATTTTTTACCAAGGGTCCTTTCCCCTGGAAGACACTTCCGTAACCCCTAGGGGGTACGGGAATCCCAGGCCTTGGAGGAAAGGTCCGCAAATGTAGATTTGCGGAGAGACAAAGTGACAGAGTAACAACGGCGGCTAGAAGTATGATACAGCAAAGCGTATCATCTACGTGGTAGTTGCGAATCTGCCCACTATAGGTAAAAGAACACTCCAGATCTGAATAATTCATGTGTGTTAGGGAGCGTATCATTATAAATGCCATAAGGAGCCCACATTATCAGCGGTGCCCTTCTCTTGGGAAATGAGGGGAGCACTTTGAGAAAAGACCGGGAGATGAGACAGAGGGTGAAAATGGGACGGAGTGAGACTAAGATAAGAATTCACTCGTGCAAGGTCATTCTGGGAGACCATTAAATAATGATACGGAGACGTATCACGGATGCATCTAGCGAATGAAGAGGTCGAGATGGGGTGGAGCTTGCTGCTTCTCTGAGAGTGAAGACAAGCAGAGGTACAGATGGAACATAAAGAGAATGATTTCTGCCTGTTCGACCTCCATCACAATGAGCTCGTCATTTGTATTTTCGGAGATGTCGTCCAAAAGGAGATACGATTGCTCTAAATTCATTTGAATGTCGAAAATTAGTCGTGCTTCCATATTCCACTCGTTTTCGGTTGCGTTGTATTGAAGTAATATTTTCCTGTTAACCGGTCAGCGGTTACGGGTTACGGCCCGCTGGGTATGTTATCAAGTAGAAAGCTCTAATAATATTCTCTCTAAAATTAATATTAACAATCCAGGGGATAATTTAGATTATTTGAGCACGTAGACGCTGAGGTTATGTTTCAAGACACAACTGCGTATTAAACATAGTCTGGCTGTGTAAACTCAATTTGTTTAAAATATAACGGTTCTGTCAAGTTTAAGAGGTTGAAAAATCTAACAATTCTTTTCTCTCGGTAGGATATGCCTCATGTCCAATCGTTGAAATCGTTAGCTACATCTACGACTTAAATAACAGACTCGTTACCCATAGCAACTGATAGAAGCTTGTGTTTTTTAAAACTCTACCTGCGTGAATCGGACCGATAATGATGCAAGACCACAAGACGTTGAATATATTGCTTTATTCGTTTTTATATATGTGAACTTATTTCCTTAAGCAACATTTTGAAGCGAGCTTTCTTTGAGAAATATATCCGAGGGAGTTGTGAATTCATTACTGTCGTGATTATTTTTTTGAACCCTTCGAAAATTCGTCGAAGAAAATAGTAATTAAGGGCCTTGAATTATAAAAAGGGCCTATCTAACCGTGAAGTTAGCCGTGGCACTTTCGAAATGGAGGGAAACAGTCCGGGAGAAAATTTCCTAGTTTAATTTCGTGAATTGTTCAAAAAGGTGGATGGATGAAGCTACTTTGTTTATGCCCCAACAAATGTCTAAATTTCGTGACGGTGAAATTTCAGCTTATTCCTCGACACGATCTCCTAATTATTCATTCGGTAACCGTTATTCCCGTAGAATTTTTTACTTTAAATCAGCTCGTGGCCACGCCCCCTTCTATGGGAAAATCAGGGAACCATTTCCAGAGGAAACTTTCCTCCTAGATTCGACCCTGAAGGTGAACTAGAATGGATAGAGTCCATCCATTATTCGAAGAATAACGACTCGCTGATGTGATTTCTCATGAGGAGACTTAATCGAATGACGAAACGTAAAACATCGCTTGAATTTAAAGACGGTGATTCTTGGTAATTATAACGAGGCTGCAAACGGCTTTCTAAATATGGATGCCCCGTGAGTCAAATGGGATATCGAAAGGAAGAGTTCTGGCCTTCGAGAAGATGAAAGTTTAAGTGGGAGAGGTCGTCGTTCTTAATATGGAGAATTCCCGTTTATGGGATGAAGAAGGAGAGTGATAAGGAAAAATTGACGCTATGGAATTTTCCGGGCGGCATCGATGGATGAAGGTGCGGTAAAACTTGTGATCACCCACGCATTTTTATTGGATAGGTTCGCAATTTGAGCTTCCTCTTTTTTTTTAGCGAACTACGGCAGGAATTGCGGGAGATGCATTGATGGATAGAAGTGCGTTAAAGCTCAAGGTGATAACCCAAACATTTATTGAATGCGCTCACAACTTTGAGGATTCTCAAGGATTAAGGTAAAGGTGTTAACTTTTGTAGGATGAAGTCGTGCGACTGAATCCCAAGGAATAACAAGTGTGAAAAACAGTGACATGACTGGGACTCGAACCCAGGTCTCCCACTTTCCGGGCAGGTATTCTAACCACTGAACCACCATGCTGGGTCGTACCTTAATCCTTGCGATTTCCTTTGGGTGGGTTTACCCGATAAGACCGCTTTGTGAGTTGGCTGCCTCAGTGAGGACCTCAGGCGTCAGTTCATGCCACTATATGTGGATACTGTTCACCTTGCTCACAAAATCATTCCCAAACAGCGTGGAAGAGACGCGGCATGGTAGTACAGTGGTTAGAATACCTGCTCGGAAACAGGGAGACCTGGCTTCGAGTCCTAGTCATGTCGCTATTTTTCACACTTGTTATTCCTTTAAGGATTCTCTTTTAATAAGGCTGATCTGTGGGGGTTTAGGGAAAGTATTGAAGATCTAAACTGGAGATGGTGATTCTTTAGTCGCAAGAGTGCCACGTTTGATAAAATTCGCATTGCGTGCTATAGCTGGTACCAAACCAAAGATTGATATGCTGAAATCATCAACGATAGTCAGTGGTGGTTTCTAAGTAGGTGTTCTTATCGACGATAATGATTTTAATGATTCGGTTATTCTTCTCTCCCGAAGATAGTTGACGAAATACGTATTGAGAACGATGCTTGCAAAGCGCGACCCCTGCTGGTTAGAATTCTTAAACGGTTAGTTTGCTCGCAAACAACGGCTATTTGGAGCTTTTCTCTAATGTCTAATGAAAATAATGGTTATAAATCAATTCTATTAATTACCGGAATCCGCATATTTCTTTGGAGCTTAAACCTTTTAATTTCATAATTCTATACAATGAACAGAGGTGTTTCACTTTTTCCGCAGAATTGTTTTCATTTAATGAGTAACACAACTATTTTTCGACGAATGTGTTTACGGATATTGCCATGACACCTGATGATGACGATTATTCGTAGAAACCTGGTCGTGTTAGTCATTAAATGGAAATATTTCTATGGAAAAAGTGCAACGCCTATTTTCAGTTTACATAATGGATTTCCGCAATACCTCGCCTATAATTGTGAATTTCGTTAATAATTGTAATTAATTCGTCACAATCCATCCGTATTTACAAATGAAATCTTCTAAGAATTGGTGACGTGTCAAGTGAAACCGTTCTGCTGGTAGAACTACAGTAATGCACAAGTAGTTATGTCCATGTGGACTAAAAGCGTTTTATAGACGCAGAGGGGGGGTCCCGGAAAGCCAAGTGGGTAGCGCGTTCGTCTTTGATCCTAGATATCATGGGTACGATACTAGGAGGCCCCAAAAAGGTACTTTTCCCGTTTAAAATACAATGAGCGCATTTTCAAGAATTCGTTCAGGGTATTTAAGGTAAAGATAGGACGTTAAGATAGGACAGGGTTAAGATAGAACGTTGAAATTTACGATATCGCTAGAAGACAGCTTTCTATCGCATGCCGTAAAGATTTTTGCTCTGGTGGCCACGAGTTCGATGCAAGGACGTATCAAATTTCGCTCGTATTTTATATAAAGATACCATTACAAGATTTATACTCACACAGGTATTTTCATTAGATTTTTGGCTTCTGATAATTCTTCAACAGGATAATAGCATTTACTTAAAAACGGTTGTTCCAGGTCTTCCCTAAGAATATTATCTCCATACTTCTGGATCTCTTAAGGTAGCCGTACAATTTCATATGCACATAACTTGGGGTTCTCTCGTAAAGGTTTAGCCTGTGTGTAGAATGTGTAACAAAGATATTGTCGACATAGTTTCGTGTGCCAAAATACTTCACCCGCCACGCAGTAGACTCGCCCCTGCCGGCAGATACCGTTTTGCCCTAGTTTTTAACAGTTCTCCACTTCGAATCGTCGTCGGCGGAGTAGAAGAAGCCGATACACTATTGTCACCATTTTCGCCTACAATTAGGCGACTAAATTCCCAACCATCTACGACTTCATCTGAAAGGCATTCTTACGGATTCCAAACCTTCATTATGTAACGTTTAAATGCGCCCCGATGCTCATTTGCCTCCAATTCCTCTCTAGCCTGCCCCATTAAACCGGCGAGAATGCAGCGTTCATTGATTTTCTGTTCCGCTCAAAAGATCGACTCTTCCTCTGGAGCGAAATAAAGGGAAAAAATTGCGAAAAAATTAATGTATTCATCAGATAATGAAAAAATATCGGGAGAAAGACGATGGCCGTGTTATTTTGAAAATAAACCCTCTGTAATGAGTGTTATTCTGCGAAGTTCCTCGTCGGGAGTGGGGAATGCCGTCGCAAGAAACTGGGTTCATTGAAACGGCAACTACGCAAT
>KZ308551.1:0-23583 GCA_000376725.2 Ladona fulva
ATATGGTTTATGTGCACCTCCGAGAGGTGGTCTTGAGCTTTTGGAACTGAAGAAAGGAGGAGGAACAGTACGTTTTGAACTTGGATTTATAATTGAAACTGTTTTCTAGTCATGAAAAAGTACTCTTGCCTAATAACCTCAGCATTACGTGAATCTTACATTTTAGACATAAATTTAATGTAAATGAAATGACTTTATCTAGGAATTTAATGAAGTGTTACATTTTTCTTATCAATAGGTTCGAACATTCATTCCAAGGGTAGCAGAGGGAGTATTCACTGTGGCAACTGCATTCAATAGAACTGATGAATATGTTCTTTACTATCACAGTGGTCACAAAACTTTAAGAGTATTCAGGTGTTTTTCTTTTCTATTAAAATAATTCTGAGTGAGTTTGAATGACTTCTCGAAAATGAGATTTAATATTTTTACAGGACTGCAGATGCAACGATGTTAGCAAATTACCGAGTTCAAGCAGAAGTGAGTGCTATAGAGAGCACAGAGGATGGCATGGCTGTGGTCATTGGTACAGTTGATGGATGTCTCTCTGTACTTGCAATTGCAGACCAAACCAAACCACATGTTGGGCAGTTCCTTGGTTCACTGCCTTCAAGAGATGAGGGTGTAAGTTTTATCTCTTAAAGCTCTCTTGATGGCTTGTGGAAAGTTCATAGTAGAAATAGTCATATATTGTAGTTTGCTGATAATGCTAATTTAAGATTGTTGGTTCTGAGATATTTGAAACAAATCATTTTATATATGTCATTTGGAGATTAATGGATGTCTTTGTTACAGTTCATTTGTACTAGTTTCTATGTACACATTGTACAAACTCTTGTATTGTCTTGTAAAAAAGAGGTATCTCACAAAATTAAATTTCTTTTCCATCTCCTAATAAAGAATTTCATAATATAAAATTTATTCCTTAAAAAAGTACATGCCTCAATGAAAAATTGAGAGAGAGAGAAATAGTTTGGATTTGATTGGAAATGATTACATTTGCTCAGACTTGTAATATGTCACTCCCAATATTTTTTCAGTAATATAGAAAATCAGGTACTATAAAATTTTAATTTGCTACATTTCACATAATTGTATTTGCCTTGTCCTCACTGCCACTACCACATTTAAGGAAAAAGGTTCCAATACCAAAAATGAACAGGATAAATGGTACCATACAAAACTGCTTTCTCCTAGTCATTAATATTTCTACCATATGTATCTCCTCATTTCTTTCAGTGGAAGAAAAAACTTGAGAAGAGAAGGGCATCCACAAGATTTAAAGCAGCAGCATCTGTAGCCCAACTGGTGACACATTTTAATACCTTAAGCCAACATAACAATGCAGCTGAGATTTTATCATCTGCTGAAGAATGAAATTGGACACAAGGAAACTGTAAAATGTAAACAGGGGTGGTCAACCTTTCATAGTTCATGCGTCATTAATTTTTATTTGAGCTACACTGTACAAACTACAAGTATGCATCTTAACCTATAATAATTAACTGTACTAAATCCACTCTCGAGAATTCAGTGGTAGGTTATTTTTGTGTGTATGTTTTTTGTATATATGTAAATCATGTAAGAAATTTATTTATAATTTATCTGTGCTTCTTATTATCAAGTAATACATCACTTTTGGCAGATGCGCCATAGGTGGGCCATCCCTAACTTAAAATGTCAGAGCTGCTCAGCTTGTTCTAGTCATGCTAAGTCCTGCTTCAATAAGTACCTCATATGTATATAAATACCGTTTAAATTTATTTTTGTTGACCAAATGTTTCAGCTTGTATCATGTATGGTTGCCAAAACAAAGCACCTGGGAGAAGAAAGATCCCTGGCAGAAAAAAGCATACTAAAAAGCACTCTTGAGAAAAATGGCCACCAGAGGAAAAATATTAGATTATAAAAATAGGTGGATTTAGTTGTGGGGTGGGTAATCCTTTAAATAAAAAACTACCAGTACTTATGAGTTAATGTGAGAAATATTAACTCATAAGTACACTCATGTGTACACAGGTTGATCTCCTGTTGTTATTTTGCAAAAAAGGACCTTGAATGGTTCATTCAAAACATTGAATACTTAAGGAAAACAATTTCTTATCTTCCCTAAAAGGAGGATGGAAGAAATAATGTTCTTGGTTTTAACATTCTTAAAAAGGACACACAAATTACCAAAGCCTAAATCAAGTAATATTTCACTCCTTTCCCAAGGAACTTGTCCTCTGCAAGTTCCTGTCTCCTCTGTTATTCACCATATGATGGATGAAAACTCAGTTGAAATTTAGAGAATAGTATAAAAAACAATCCTCTTCCAGTAATAAGAAGATAAGAGGAGTAAACCTACTTGAACCAGTAGTTTTTATTATGAAACTTGCAGCAAATGAGTACATAAGAGCCTGTATGTTTGTAATTTACATTAAAAATGCAGCTTCAAGTATTAAAAAATATGATAAGCAGAAAGGCTTAGTGATGATTTTTATTTTACCAATAAGATGCCTTTCTGATTAAAATGGTCAAGAGGTTATGGACAAACAGCTATCCAAGCAAATTATAGGAAAACAAGGGTTCCAAGAGAACTCTTCTGCAATTGTTGCAGGAAAAGGTGGAAAATGGAATGCCTTAACGTGAATTTGCATTTGGCACCTGGAAACCCAGACCTGCTCTTGCTATGAATTATTCATATCCTTCGTTTTCAAGGTAAATTATTTGTCTAGAGGCTGTAATTCCTGGTACATGAGGAATGCATTAAAATATTTGGTATTCAATTGAAACTGGGTCTACTAGAGGCAATTGAGATTCTGTTTAAACACCTATGATATGTTGTGTAAAATAGGTTAGCCTCCTAGTTCATTTGTTAATGGAAAATCCTCTAAGTATTTTTCAGATTAATTTCCCTGGATTTTTTTACAAAAATGCCAAGAAAATTATTTGAAAGCTCTTATGAAATGTATTGTATATGTACAATCATGACATAAAAAAATGTAATGCTTGTTATCAAATACTGTGTTTGTGGCATATAAAATGTTCTTTTATAAGAACATTTTTGCCAGAAAATCAAACTGCATCTTTCATGTTAAATACTTACATAATTTCTTCCAGAAGGCTGCATTTTTCATTTGAAAAAAGTAATTACTTCTCCAAGATCTTATTATGTTATTACTGACTTACTATACTTTTAATTTGAATTCAGGAAGAACAGTAATTGTTAAAAGAAGTCTATGAAATTGGTTAAAAATTCTCAACAGGAAATGCTTTTATGATTTAAGGAAAAAACAATTGGAAATATTCATAATGACCTGGCAAAAAGCTCCAAGAATATCCCTGAGCCTGCCTGCAAGGAAGCCCTGTTTTGAAGTGTCAAAGCATAAATCAATTTCATTTCATAGCTAGTTATTCACGACTAAGTTGTTCTTGATTTTCAAAATTGCAGTGTGTTTTATTGCCATCTCATCTTGTATGCAATAAAACTTGGAAGGCAGGCATCAGTCCAATGGTAATATACTAAAACTTTACAGAAAATGGAGGCATTTTGCTCATTTGGCGATGAGCTGCACTCAGAAATCAGCCTTCTTTTTAATACAAATTTTTATAAGCATATTCATAGGTATTAACATTTCATGTCACTGTCCCAGAATGCTTAAAAATGATTTAGCTAGCAAGAAAATTAACGGGTTCACCTCCAGAAAGAAATACTGACATTACGAATTGATTAATGGAAGAGCAACTTGAATAAAATAGCCAATAAATTAATCATTTTTTATTGCTTTCACATATATTAATTTTTTCTACTCACCTTAGATCATTTTTCACATCAATGGCCATGTATTATTACTTCAATACTTGATCAGGTGAATATATATGTTGTTGATTATATATATATCTACCAATACAAATTCATAATTTTTAATTAGCCATTAACTTGCATAGACATTTTTCACTCTATTTGGAATGTCTTCTTTCAATTTACACTTTCAAATTGACTTCTACCAGTAACGAATAGTATTTAATACAAACTCTCAAATGACGGTAAAAATTTGTTACATGAAAATCAAAGTGATCTGATCAGTTATTATGATGAACTGATATTTATTTGATTCATAAAAATTGATATGTATGTATAAAGGCATCCTTGGACATTGGATTTTCTATAATAATTCCAATGACAAATAGGAAAATATTTTCTTTGGCTTTCCAAGACTTTCTGATGATTAGACATCTCAAGCTGTAATCCTTATGAACATATGTTAGGAAAGATAAAATAAAGTTTGGAGTATAAATATTTTAGCTCAAAAAATTAAGCAAACAGATATCAGTCAGTAACTTATGATCAGTAAAAATTAGAGATTCTGATATCAAATTAATAAAAAGATACAGTTACAAGTAAATCTGTACAGATATCCATTAACCATTTCTTTAACCATTACTACAAGCAACAGAGCAGTTACCTCAGAGAATACAACTTTTATGGAAAGAATTTTTAACACCAATTTCCTAGTATAATCTCAGATTTACTGAAGCAGATTCTTCGGTTTAAAATATATGATGACATCCATGACAATTGAGGAAAATCTATGAGATTTCCACAGTTGCAAGTTGCTTGCTATCTAATAGGACTGAATGCTTTGAAGTATTTAACAGCTCCTTATGTATACTGGGTAACATACTTCAATAGGACAGACATTCAACACAGTGCCAATAACATTTAAGTAATTGCATAGTCATTCACTTCTCAAAAATGCTTTGACTATCTTCTCTACATTTAACATTTCACACTTTATGTCAGTGACACTATCTCTTTAGCAAGCAAAGTTGAGTAAACAAAGTCAAATCAAAGAAGAGCTGTCAAAAATAATATCTGAATGTATACATTCCTTCCTAAAGAGAGGTATACTTAATTTTGAAACTATAACAGTGAGGCAATGTGAATGACTTGACTTTTTTTTGTTCTAAGAACAGTTCAAAAGTTTCTTGGAAGATAAAAGGTGTAGCATGCACTTTAAAAAAGACCAAGGACATTAAAAAACATATGCCTTCATTAACATAAAAAAATATGCAATACATAAGGCTAATACATATCCATCCAAATACAAAAGTTTAAGAAGGATAATGGAATAATTTCTAACTCTACAACCAATTGGATTGGAATTTGTGCCAAATAATTTTCAGCTTACAGGATGTGCATTATCCTATTAGTCAAATCTTCTAACAAAAAGAGAAATGGCAGTCAAAAGTAAAGTGCAAGATTCCAGAAGTCATTGAAAATGTTCTAAACTTCGAGATATTTTAAGGTACCAACTGAACTTTACAATTGCACAGATTCCATTCATGGTCTAAAAATGTCCACCTATTTTACAGTTATCATCAAGTTTCAGACAAATAAATACACATTCATGAAAATCAACAATGACATTCCCTTTTTCTATATGTACATTTTATATAGATATTCATGTAACCTTTTCTTAAATTCATCTCTGTGATAAACAAATCCTTTCACCAATGAAAAGTTGTGCTATAAACAAGACAGTTTTGTCTCCCAACCCTATTAAATGCTCACATATCTTCAAACCTTACTTTAACTTTGTGATTAAAATTAACTAAAAACACAGGATCAAATTAATTATTTTCATCATGGAATGTTTTCCTTCATTACTTTGAAGTCCATAAACTTTGAGATACTGACACTAAAGATATACATTAAAATTACTTCTCAAACTCAGGCTTAGAATTAAAATTTTCATTCCAAGTTATGTTAACTGGTGAAATCTTCATTACATAACAGGCCTAATGACAGCAAATGCACGATCGTTTGCATCTTATTAATTTTTCAATTCCACCATGTAGAAATGACTCGTCAGAAATGACTCATAACTTGCTACATATATCTTTAGTATCGTACAGTTCTAGCATGCATAAAAATACCGTTCAGTGTTTTTCAAGTGTAATAGAGGGAATAGCAGGTTTTATCCTGAAAATATTTTGCACATAATGAACTATGTTGCTGTTTGATAGTCAACAAAACTCTGGGGACCATATCCCGTTTCTCTTGTATGGGATGGAACTTGGGTGGAACATGGTATTTTGGCATTTTCAGGTGCATTAAATTCTAATTTAAGCATGTCATTACCATTAAAACAAACCTTCAACAAAACAATCACATTTATCATTCAATTAAGATGGTTGATCTACACACTCATTGTTTGATGACCATGCCCACCTATTTACATACATAAAGGTGCACTTCTGTTTCATCTAAGCATGCTAGCAATCCCTTAACAACATAAACAAGACATCAACATAATGCCCTGCAGCCATCAGTCCTGAATTCCACCACAAGTGTGCGTATGTCCACTAATATTAGCATACATACAGCCATTGTCAGTCTATTGCTGATAATCCAGGAGAGTAATATTGTGCAAGCATGGAATGGGAAAGTAGATTACAAAGTCTTTTATGACTGGATTCAGCAAGGGATGCCGCTGTTTGCCCCTTTTACTGGGATCAAGTAAGAGAGGGAAAGAGAGAGCACTTTGTTGTGGGCAGCTAACAAACACACCAAGTGTATCTATCCTTCGACTCATCTTGCACACAACTGCTTTATGGGATCTCTCTCTCGTGCACAAATGCTAAGCTGTGAGGTTTTAATTGTACTGCTCTGGCAAGACGTAAGAGATATCATCCCATGGGTGACGGTACAAGCCTTGCTTGAGCCTCTTTTGATCCATGTAATGCCCTGAAATAAAAGGAATAATTAATGTAATACATTAATGATAATGTAAATCATATAACAATAAAGTTAATAAACTATAGTGGATGATAAAAATTCATTTACTGCAAAATTTCTTGTGGAATCTGTAAAATACTTTTGAGTGAAATTTGTTCATTTATTTAGCATTTATAGTTCATCTGACAGAAAAAAGTAACTATAGGGTAAACAAGAACATCAGTCATAGATGGATGAAACTTAAAATTATCATAAATCATTTGATACATAGTGAACCTCTGAAACAGTGTTTTTTGAAATAGTGTTTGATAAAATTGCACAGATTTTGTTATAAAAGTACAAATTATAATTCCTTAAACATATATTGATGGAAATAATCAACAATTTTGATCTAGACACCTGATTAAACAATCAATGGTAGCCAGAAGAACTGAGAGGAATAAGCTAATAATTAATTATATAAACTCAGATTCATACTTTGGATAGAGCACTAAAAATACATCCATGGTCAAAGAATGGAGAAATAAGCAAAATGTAAGCACACATTCGGTCCTGAATTTGACGTAACATTTTACTTTACACTCAAAATGTTGGAAAGGAAAATACAGATTTAACATACATTTGTTGAATGAAAATACTAAAGTTTCTTCATTGAGGAGTAAATAAATATAAGAGAGGTTTATTTCTTCCAGTTCAAATAATTATAGCTCATGATTGAAAATTACTCACCGATGAAACCAATACTACGTCCAAGGACAAAGAGACTGTTGATGGAACCCATCTCAATGTATTCCTGGGCCTCTTCCCTGCAACATCAAACATTAGAAATTAAAATTTAACTTTTATAAGATTTAAAATGTCTGGGAAAAGATTAGAACTCGTGCATTACTACAACATACAATAAAATGCTCAGAAACATTGAAATCTATTAATAATCTCTAAAAGATGACAAAATTTTCACCACTAGTGACTAAATTAAGGTAAAATCACCTAGGCACTAAGTAAATATTTAAGACATACTAAAAATTAGTTGGGGACAACTATTACCTAGTGAAGCAACCGCTGTTTCGTAGGAGGTCAACAAAACAAACAGCAATCACACCATCTACATTCAGAATGAGGTTTGGCTTTTTGGAGGTAGTTATCTTTTCCACTTCCAAAGCATAACTGAATAAAGGCCTTGCAGGAAAGTGTTCCATCACAAATTCCTTAATAATCTTCACACGCATGTCAGGGTTGTTGAGCTAATGATAAGATAATAATTGTAGTTTACAAATATGCACTGATCTGATACATAACTTAAGGATCTACGAACCGAAACTTACAGACTTAACACGATGACCAATACCCATGATAAGTTGTCCCTTCTTCCTCATTGTATTAACGAATTCCATGGGACTCAAACCAGTATCATATGCTTCACTGAACTGCCTAGCTGCACCATCCAAGGCACCTCCAAATCGATCACCCTATTAAATAGCATCCAAAATATTATTAGTATTAACATCAAGTATATTCAAGTGGTAATGCAGCATCAAGTCCGGTACATTCTTTTTATGCAGATCCACTACTCACAATGGTAAGCAGTCCTGAGACTAGAGACGAGACTAGATCTTTCCCTGCTCTAGCACATACAATGGTGTTATGAGCACCAGAAACTGCAGGACCATGGTCTGCTGTGACCATTAGACACATTTCAAAGAACTTGCAGACATATGGAGGAAGACAGCGCTGGAACCACAGCAGAGAAACAACACCACCTATTCCAATGTCCTTCTTCAAGATCTTAAAAAGAAAGAAATAGCATATCTAGAAACTGGAAAACAGTTAAATATAGTCATATGATTGAATTTGCAAATTCCTTTGAAACAAAACTATTAAGCTTATTAATTGTAATTTAATTCTGTGAAGTTTCAACAGATTAATTAATTAAAAAGATAGTAGTTGATAAAGAATCTTTATACTTACTTCACTGATTGGAATTCCTCCATACAGTAATTCTTGTCCCCTCTCATCACAAATACTGGTCATGAAAGATGCAGGTTTCCTTATAAGACCAAGCTCCTGGAAAATTCAATAAATCAATTAAACGAAGGATTTGGTGCTTTCCCGGTGAATGGTTTGCTGTAGAAAGTCTTCACGGGAGACTAATTAGTCTCCCGTGAAGACTTTCTACAGCAAACCATTCACCGGGAAAGCACCAAATCCTTCGTTTAATTGATTTATTGAATTTTCCAGGAGCTTGGTCTTATAAGGAAACCTGCATCTTTCATGACCAGTATTTGTGATGAGAGGGGACAAGAATTACTGTATGGAGGAATTCCAATCAGTGAAGTAAGTATAAAGATTCTTTATCAACTACTATCTTTTTAATTAATTAATCTGTTGAAACTTCACAGAATTAAATTACAATTAATAAGCTTAATAGTTTTGTTTCAAAGGAATTTGCAAATTCAATCATATGACTATATTTAACTGTTTTCCAGTTTCTAGATATGCTATTTCTTTCTTTTTAAGATCTTGAAGAAGGACATTGGAATAGGTGGTGTTGTTTCTCTGCTGTGGTTCCAGCGCTGTCTTCCTCCATATGTCTGCAAGTTCTTTGAAATGTGTCTAATGGTCACAGCAGACCATGGTCCTGCAGTTTCTGGTGCTCATAACACCATTGTATGTGCTAGAGCAGGGAAAGATCTAGTCTCGTCTCTAGTCTCAGGACTGCTTACCATTGTGAGTAGTGGATCTGCATAAAAAGAATGTACCGGACTTGATGCTGCATTACCACTTGAATATACTTGATGTTAATACTAATAATATTTTGGATGCTATTTAATAGGGTGATCGATTTGGAGGTGCCTTGGATGGTGCAGCTAGGCAGTTCAGTGAAGCATATGATACTGGTTTGAGTCCCATGGAATTCGTTAATACAATGAGGAAGAAGGGACAACTTATCATGGGTATTGGTCATCGTGTTAAGTCTGTAAGTTTCGGTTCGTAGATCCTTAAGTTATGTATCAGATCAGTGCATATTTGTAAACTACAATTATTATCTTATCATTAGCTCAACAACCCTGACATGCGTGTGAAGATTATTAAGGAATTTGTGATGGAACACTTTCCTGCAAGGCCTTTATTCAGTTATGCTTTGGAAGTGGAAAAGATAACTACCTCCAAAAAGCCAAACCTCATTCTGAATGTAGATGGTGTGATTGCTGTTTGTTTTGTTGACCTCCTACGAAACAGCGGTTGCTTCACTAGGTAATAGTTGTCCCCAACTAATTTTTAGTATGTCTTAAATATTTACTTAGTGCCTAGGTGATTTTACCTTAATTTAGTCACTAGTGGTGAAAATTTTGTCATCTTTTAGAGATTATTAATAGATTTCAATGTTTCTGAGCATTTTATTGTATGTTGTAGTAATGCACGAGTTCTAATCTTTTCCCAGACATTTTAAATCTTATAAAAGTTAAATTTTAATTTCTAATGTTTGATGTTGCAGGGAAGAGGCCCAGGAATACATTGAGATGGGTTCCATCAACAGTCTCTTTGTCCTTGGACGTAGTATTGGTTTCATCGGTGAGTAATTTTCAATCATGAGCTATAATTATTTGAACTGGAAGAAATAAACCTCTCTTATATTTATTTACTCCTCAATGAAGAAACTTTAGTATTTTCATTCAACAAATGTATGTTAAATCTGTATTTTCCTTTCCAACATTTTGAGTGTAAAGTAAAATGTTACGTCAAATTCAGGACCGAATGTGTGCTTACATTTTGCTTATTTCTCCATTCTTTGACCATGGATGTATTTTTAGTGCTCTATCCAAAGTATGAATCTGAGTTTATATAATTAATTATTAGCTTATTCCTCTCAGTTCTTCTGGCTACCATTGATTGTTTAATCAGGTGTCTAGATCAAAATTGTTGATTATTTCCATCAATATATGTTTAAGGAATTATAATTTGTACTTTTATAACAAAATCTGTGCAATTTTATCAAACACTATTTCAAAAAACACTGTTTCAGAGGTTCACTATGTATCAAATGATTTATGATAATTTTAAGTTTCATCCATCTATGACTGATGTTCTTGTTTACCCTATAGTTACTTTTTTCTGTCAGATGAACTATAAATGCTAAATAAATGAACAAATTTCACTCAAAAGTATTTTACAGATTCCACAAGAAATTTTGCAGTAAATGAATTTTTATCATCCACTATAGTTTATTAACTTTATTGTTATATGATTTACATTATCATTAATGTATTACATTAATTATTCCTTTTATTTCAGGGCATTACATGGATCAAAAGAGGCTCAAGCAAGGCTTGTACCGTCACCCATGGGATGATATCTCTTACGTCTTGCCAGAGCAGTACAATTAAAACCTCACAGCTTAGCATTTGTGCACGAGAGAGAGATCCCATAAAGCAGTTGTGTGCAAGATGAGTCGAAGGATAGATACACTTGGTGTGTTTGTTAGCTGCCCACAACAAAGTGCTCTCTCTTTCCCTCTCTTACTTGATCCCAGTAAAAGGGGCAAACAGCGGCATCCCTTGCTGAATCCAGTCATAAAAGACTTTGTAATCTACTTTCCCATTCCATGCTTGCACAATATTACTCTCCTGGATTATCAGCAATAGACTGACAATGGCTGTATGTATGCTAATATTAGTGGACATACGCACACTTGTGGTGGAATTCAGGACTGATGGCTGCAGGGCATTATGTTGATGTCTTGTTTATGTTGTTAAGGGATTGCTAGCATGCTTAGATGAAACAGAAGTGCACCTTTATGTATGTAAATAGGTGGGCATGGTCATCAAACAATGAGTGTGTAGATCAACCATCTTAATTGAATGATAAATGTGATTGTTTTGTTGAAGGTTTGTTTTAATGGTAATGACATGCTTAAATTAGAATTTAATGCACCTGAAAATGCCAAAATACCATGTTCCACCCAAGTTCCATCCCATACAAGAGAAACGGGATATGGTCCCCAGAGTTTTGTTGACTATCAAACAGCAACATAGTTCATTATGTGCAAAATATTTTCAGGATAAAACCTGCTATTCCCTCTATTACACTTGAAAAACACTGAACGGTATTTTTATGCATGCTAGAACTGTACGATACTAAAGATATATGTAGCAAGTTATGAGTCATTTCTGACGAGTCATTTCTACATGGTGGAATTGAAAAATTAATAAGATGCAAACGATCGTGCATTTGCTGTCATTAGGCCTGTTATGTAATGAAGATTTCACCAGTTAACATAACTTGGAATGAAAATTTTAATTCTAAGCCTGAGTTTGAGAAGTAATTTTAATGTATATCTTTAGTGTCAGTATCTCAAAGTTTATGGACTTCAAAGTAATGAAGGAAAACATTCCATGATGAAAATAATTAATTTGATCCTGTGTTTTTAGTTAATTTTAATCACAAAGTTAAAGTAAGGTTTGAAGATATGTGAGCATTTAATAGGGTTGGGAGACAAAACTGTCTTGTTTATAGCACAACTTTTCATTGGTGAAAGGATTTGTTTATCACAGAGATGAATTTAAGAAAAGGTTACATGAATATCTATATAAAATGTACATATAGAAAAAGGGAATGTCATTGTTGATTTTCATGAATGTGTATTTATTTGTCTGAAACTTGATGATAACTGTAAAATAGGTGGACATTTTTAGACCATGAATGGAATCTGTGCAATTGTAAAGTTCAGTTGGTACCTTAAAATATCTCGAAGTTTAGAACATTTTCAATGACTTCTGGAATCTTGCACTTTACTTTTGACTGCCATTTCTCTTTTTGTTAGAAGATTTGACTAATAGGATAATGCACATCCTGTAAGCTGAAAATTATTTGGCACAAATTCCAATCCAATTGGTTGTAGAGTTAGAAATTATTCCATTATCCTTCTTAAACTTTTGTATTTGGATGGATATGTATTAGCCTTATGTATTGCATATTTTTTTATGTTAATGAAGGCATATGTTTTTTAATGTCCTTGGTCTTTTTTAAAGTGCATGCTACACCTTTTATCTTCCAAGAAACTTTTGAACTGTTCTTAGAACAAAAAAAAGTCAAGTCATTCACATTGCCTCACTGTTATAGTTTCAAAATTAAGTATACCTCTCTTTAGGAAGGAATGTATACATTCAGATATTATTTTTGACAGCTCTTCTTTGATTTGACTTTGTTTACTCAACTTTGCTTGCTAAAGAGATAGTGTCACTGACATAAAGTGTGAAATGTTAAATGTAGAGAAGATAGTCAAAGCATTTTTGAGAAGTGAATGACTATGCAATTACTTAAATGTTATTGGCACTGTGTTGAATGTCTGTCCTATTGAAGTATGTTACCCAGTATACATAAGGAGCTGTTAAATACTTCAAAGCATTCAGTCCTATTAGATAGCAAGCAACTTGCAACTGTGGAAATCTCATAGATTTTCCTCAATTGTCATGGATGTCATCATATATTTTAAACCGAAGAATCTGCTTCAGTAAATCTGAGATTATACTAGGAAATTGGTGTTAAAAATTCTTTCCATAAAAGTTGTATTCTCTGAGGTAACTGCTCTGTTGCTTGTAGTAATGGTTAAAGAAATGGTTAATGGATATCTGTACAGATTTACTTGTAACTGTATCTTTTTATTAATTTGATATCAGAATCTCTAATTTTTACTGATCATAAGTTACTGACTGATATCTGTTTGCTTAATTTTTTGAGCTAAAATATTTATACTCCAAACTTTATTTTATCTTTCCTAACATATGTTCATAAGGATTACAGCTTGAGATGTCTAATCATCAGAAAGTCTTGGAAAGCCAAAGAAAATATTTTCCTATTTGTCATTGGAATTATTATAGAAAATCCAATGTCCAAGGATGCCTTTATACATACATATCAATTTTTATGAATCAAATAAATATCAGTTCATCATAATAACTGATCAGATCACTTTGATTTTCATGTAACAAATTTTTACCGTCATTTGAGAGTTTGTATTAAATACTATTCGTTACTGGTAGAAGTCAATTTGAAAGTGTAAATTGAAAGAAGACATTCCAAATAGAGTGAAAAATGTCTATGCAAGTTAATGGCTAATTAAAAATTATGAATTTGTATTGGTAGATATATATATAATCAACAACATATATATTCACCTGATCAAGTATTGAAGTAATAATACATGGCCATTGATGTGAAAAATGATCTAAGGTGAGTAGAAAAAATTAATATATGTGAAAGCAATAAAAAATGATTAATTTATTGGCTATTTTATTCAAGTTGCTCTTCCATTAATCAATTCGTAATGTCAGTATTTCTTTCTGGAGGTGAACCCGTTAATTTTCTTGCTAGCTAAATCATTTTTAAGCATTCTGGGACAGTGACATGAAATGTTAATACCTATGAATATGCTTATAAAAATTTGTATTAAAAAGAAGGCTGATTTCTGAGTGCAGCTCATCGCCAAATGAGCAAAATGCCTCCATTTTCTGTAAAGTTTTAGTATATTACCATTGGACTGATGCCTGCCTTCCAAGTTTTATTGCATACAAGATGAGATGGCAATAAAACACACTGCAATTTTGAAAATCAAGAACAACTTAGTCGTGAATAACTAGCTATGAAATGAAATTGATTTATGCTTTGACACTTCAAAACAGGGCTTCCTTGCAGGCAGGCTCAGGGATATTCTTGGAGCTTTTTGCCAGGTCATTATGAATATTTCCAATTGTTTTTTCCTTAAATCATAAAAGCATTTCCTGTTGAGAATTTTTAACCAATTTCATAGACTTCTTTTAACAATTACTGTTCTTCCTGAATTCAAATTAAAAGTATAGTAAGTCAGTAATAACATAATAAGATCTTGGAGAAGTAATTACTTTTTTCAAATGAAAAATGCAGCCTTCTGGAAGAAATTATGTAAGTATTTAACATGAAAGATGCAGTTTGATTTTCTGGCAAAAATGTTCTTATAAAAGAACATTTTATATGCCACAAACACAGTATTTGATAACAAGCATTACATTTTTTTATGTCATGATTGTACATATACAATACATTTCATAAGAGCTTTCAAATAATTTTCTTGGCATTTTTGTAAAAAAATCCAGGGAAATTAATCTGAAAAATACTTAGAGGATTTTCCATTAACAAATGAACTAGGAGGCTAACCTATTTTACACAACATATCATAGGTGTTTAAACAGAATCTCAATTGCCTCTAGTAGACCCAGTTTCAATTGAATACCAAATATTTTAATGCATTCCTCATGTACCAGGAATTACAGCCTCTAGACAAATAATTTACCTTGAAAACGAAGGATATGAATAATTCATAGCAAGAGCAGGTCTGGGTTTCCAGGTGCCAAATGCAAATTCACGTTAAGGCATTCCATTTTCCACCTTTTCCTGCAACAATTGCAGAAGAGTTCTCTTGGAACCCTTGTTTTCCTATAATTTGCTTGGATAGCTGTTTGTCCATAACCTCTTGACCATTTTAATCAGAAAGGCATCTTATTGGTAAAATAAAAATCATCACTAAGCCTTTCTGCTTATCATATTTTTTAATACTTGAAGCTGCATTTTTAATGTAAATTACAAACATACAGGCTCTTATGTACTCATTTGCTGCAAGTTTCATAATAAAAACTACTGGTTCAAGTAGGTTTACTCCTCTTATCTTCTTATTACTGGAAGAGGATTGTTTTTTATACTATTCTCTAAATTTCAACTGAGTTTTCATCCATCATATGGTGAATAACAGAGGAGACAGGAACTTGCAGAGGACAAGTTCCTTGGGAAAGGAGTGAAATATTACTTGATTTAGGCTTTGGTAATTTGTGTGTCCTTTTTAAGAATGTTAAAACCAAGAACATTATTTCTTCCATCCTCCTTTTAGGGAAGATAAGAAATTGTTTTCCTTAAGTATTCAATGTTTTGAATGAACCATTCAAGGTCCTTTTTTGCAAAATAACAACAGGAGATCAACCTGTGTACACATGAGTGTACTTATGAGTTAATATTTCTCACATTAACTCATAAGTACTGGTAGTTTTTTATTTAAAGGATTACCCACCCCACAACTAAATCCACCTATTTTTATAATCTAATATTTTTCCTCTGGTGGCCATTTTTCTCAAGAGTGCTTTTTAGTATGCTTTTTTCTGCCAGGGATCTTTCTTCTCCCAGGTGCTTTGTTTTGGCAACCATACATGATACAAGCTGAAACATTTGGTCAACAAAAATAAATTTAAACGGTATTTATATACATATGAGGTACTTATTGAAGCAGGACTTAGCATGACTAGAACAAGCTGAGCAGCTCTGACATTTTAAGTTAGGGATGGCCCACCTATGGCGCATCTGCCAAAAGTGATGTATTACTTGATAATAAGAAGCACAGATAAATTATAAATAAATTTCTTACATGATTTACATATATACAAAAAACATACACACAAAAATAACCTACCACTGAATTCTCGAGAGTGGATTTAGTACAGTTAATTATTATAGGTTAAGATGCATACTTGTAGTTTGTACAGTGTAGCTCAAATAAAAATTAATGACGCATGAACTATGAAAGGTTGACCACCCCTGTTTACATTTTACAGTTTCCTTGTGTCCAATTTCATTCTTCAGCAGATGATAAAATCTCAGCTGCATTGTTATGTTGGCTTAAGGTATTAAAATGTGTCACCAGTTGGGCTACAGATGCTGCTGCTTTAAATCTTGTGGATGCCCTTCTCTTCTCAAGTTTTTTCTTCCACTGAAAGAAATGAGGAGATACATATGGTAGAAATATTAATGACTAGGAGAAAGCAGTTTTGTATGGTACCATTTATCCTGTTCATTTTTGGTATTGGAACCTTTTTCCTTAAATGTGGTAGTGGCAGTGAGGACAAGGCAAATACAATTATGTGAAATGTAGCAAATTAAAATTTTATAGTACCTGATTTTCTATATTACTGAAAAAATATTGGGAGTGACATATTACAAGTCTGAGCAAATGTAATCATTTCCAATCAAATCCAAACTATTTCTCTCTCTCTCAATTTTTCATTGAGGCATGTACTTTTTTAAGGAATAAATTTTATATTATGAAATTCTTTATTAGGAGATGGAAAAGAAATTTAATTTTGTGAGATACCTCTTTTTTACAAGACAATACAAGAGTTTGTACAATGTGTACATAGAAACTAGTACAAATGAACTGTAACAAAGACATCCATTAATCTCCAAATGACATATATAAAATGATTTGTTTCAAATATCTCAGAACCAACAATCTTAAATTAGCATTATCAGCAAACTACAATATATGACTATTTCTACTATGAACTTTCCACAAGCCATCAAGAGAGCTTTAAGAGATAAAACTTACACCCTCATCTCTTGAAGGCAGTGAACCAAGGAACTGCCCAACATGTGGTTTGGTTTGGTCTGCAATTGCAAGTACAGAGAGACATCCATCAACTGTACCAATGACCACAGCCATGCCATCCTCTGTGCTCTCTATAGCACTCACTTCTGCTTGAACTCGGTAATTTGCTAACATCGTTGCATCTGCAGTCCTGTAAAAATATTAAATCTCATTTTCGAGAAGTCATTCAAACTCACTCAGAATTATTTTAATAGAAAAGAAAAACACCTGAATACTCTTAAAGTTTTGTGACCACTGTGATAGTAAAGAACATATTCATCAGTTCTATTGAATGCAGTTGCCACAGTGAATACTCCCTCTGCTACCCTTGGAATGAATGTTCGAACCTATTGATAAGAAAAATGTAACACTTCATTAAATTCCTAGATAAAGTCATTTCATTTACATTAAATTTATGTCTAAAATGTAAGATTCACGTAATGCTGAGGTTATTAGGCAAGAGTACTTTTTCATGACTAGAAAACAGTTTCAATTATAAATCCAAGTTCAAAACGTACTGTTCCTCCTCCTTTCTTCAGTTCCAAAAGCTCAAGACCACCTCTCGGAGGTGCACATAAACCATATCTTCCATCTTTTGTCATGTGACCTCCCCAACGAGAAACCCACCGCAAAACTCGTCTCGTGCGAACATCCACTATGGCTGCACCACCTCCAGCTGCTCCTCCGGCTGAAAAAACGAAAGAACAGAATTCTTAAATCAAAAGCTCTACCACTAACCTGATTTTAGTTCACAGAAGCAGTTTAAAATAATTCTATATATATTAGTAATTTTTTTGAGGATTGAAAAAGAAGGTCTATAGATTGGATGGTGAATAAATAAGGAGTAAAATTCTCACCTCCACTATCACCTCCACCTGATGTCACTACAGCAACTTGTTGAGGTTTGTTGGGCATTGGCACAAGACAAAGGGGATCTTTCCCTGCTCCCAGCCTAAGAGGCACCCTATTGATATAATCATGTATTTAATATGGTTAAAATTAAAATATGTATATTTTGAATTTCAGAAAATATTAGGTATATCACACATCTATCAAAGAGAGAATGAAGAAGGAATACAGCCAAGACAGGTGGTGTTCGCAGTGGGTGATATGAAATCAGGGAATGGACTCCTACACCACTAACTTTTATTATTCTGCTTAATTCCAAGGAAATATGAAACATATGAACTTAAAATTGCATGCAATTCTTCTTTGTGAAAATTCTGCCATGAGTACATCAACCGCAAGAATCAAACTTTAAAAGAATAAAATTAATACTAACTTATAATAAGGATGAAAGATTTTTAGATGACGTCAGTGTTTATGGACACTCAATGGCAAAGAAAATCAGCTACCAAGATATAAATAAAATACAGTGTTAACTACTACAGGCTACACCTCTATTTTTATATTTTACCTTACAAAAATATAAGTCACCAAATTAAACTGAGCATCCCATATAGAAAAACATACTTATTATACATTATTTATAGGAAGAATTAAATTACCACTCAATCCACCATTGTACAGAGGGTTTTAAGATAGCTCAATATGGCTAAATAAATCAGTATCGTTCATCAGACTATTACTGACAACAAGTCATCAAACTTGATAAAAATAGACTCATTTCCACACCGAAAATGTCCATCAAAATTTTAGAAAATCCTTCAAATAAACTATTACTTCCAGAATCACTGTATCTGGCCTTATGAAGTATATTTCATTATATTGTTGATGTAATTCCAATAAAAGGTACCATCAACAGGAAAAGGGTGAATTGATTATTAAAACTACAATTAAAAACTGAAGAGGAAAGGTAAAACAAACCTATGGACAAGAGATCCTGTCTGTAAATTTAAAACCAAAAGAGTGGTAACAGGAGAGGCAGTAGCAGCAGCAGCTGATGTATTTGAAGCATTAGACTTTGCAGAAGAACTTCTTTTACTGCTAACAGAGCTGTTGGTAGATGTAAATGAATCCCTCCTTTTGCTCAACGACTCACTCAACCCACCTTTACTTCTACCTCTGCAACATGAAAATTCAATTTTAATCTATCAAAATAATTTTCGTTAAGAATTAAAAATGACTTATATTTCCACAATAAATTGATTACATCACACACACAAATTTTTGTGCTGTATTTTATTATAGTGAGAATATTTTGTTTTCAATATAAATTGATCAATCGTCATAAAATGAAAGGCATCAAAAATATCCAAGAACTACATACTTTTTGGAGGGCTTTTCATTTTCAGTCCCACTTCCGCTATTTGAGATGATTACCAAATATTGATTGTCAGTAGTGAGTACAGCATCACGATATGGTAGTGTGGCACGCAAAGAAAATTCATAACTGAACCGTTGAATACCCTTGGGGAGACTTCTAACCACCATTACACATCTTGAGCTAAAGAAGATAGAGAATAAAATTATATCATGGGACAAACATAGTAATTAAGATGTAAAAAGACCAAAATTACAAAGTACTTAATTCATCATTAGGGGGAATATCAGAGGAAAAGTTTATACTATAAGAAATGAAAATGCATCTCTGTAAAGACACACTATGTTTATTTTCAAATAACTTTATCAGAAAAACAGCTCAACTCTGTTTCATTAATTATAATTCAGTATAATATCAACACTTGCCAAAATATTCCACTGCTCCTCACCATAAATTTCTAGTACCTTTAATCTTTTTGGATTTCTAAATTACTTTTTTTAATTTTACAGGATATAAGCATACTTTTATTAAGTTCAGAAATTCATTAATAAAGAGGAGATTTCTTTGTCTATCACATTTTGACTGAGAGAATAAAGTATGAACTATTTCAGGAATTCTGAATTCTTTCACAATGGCTAAAATGTTCACCATGTTTAATGGCTAAAGTGTTCATAAGCTTTATCATCTCATAACAATGTGTTTTTCATTCCTTAAAAATGATTCACTTATTCACTTTTTATTACCTCAGAAAACTTCATATGTTTCCAAATTGAATATTATTAATTATGAGCAGGACATGCCAATGGACAAGTTAGAATGTTCAACCACTGCCTACATTTAACTCATCAAAACTTGAACTTCTTAACAAAAGTTTTAAAACAGTAAGGTCCCATCAAACTTTTTTCAAGTCCATTCTTCCTTGGGATTTTTCCTGGGTGTGCACCATCTTGCGCTAGACCACCCTTACCCGTCTTCTAAAAGTAATCAGCTTAAATTTTTAGCATTATTTCAATAATTTTAACTGCAGGAAAATTTATGTAAAAACATAGTGAAATCTCAATTTTACATGTATGTTAAATGAAAGAATACATTAGCTAGGCTACTTCACAATCTTTATTTCCATTCAAAAACACATACCAGCATATTTAGTCACCTTACCTAGTTTGTTCTTCTTGTGCAGGAGTTTGTTGATGATCTGGAGAGTGTGAAGGTGATGAAGTAGCATCTCCAGATGATGTGACAGGGGCTGAGTGTGGACGAGAAACAGCTAAGAAACTTGTTCCTCCCTCAATCAAAGTGAGCTGAACTATACCTGGTTGCTCATCTCTGTACAAGACTTGCTCAAGAAGTCGATTCCAAATGAGAACATTTCCAGATTCTGAAGATATGATATACCTTGAATAAAATTATTTCTGTTATTTGATGAAATACTTAATGTTGAGTTCAAGGAAAAGGGTTATAGGTAACTTTACACATTAAGGTGTGCATCTAGGAATATTCCATAGGTAAAACGGACGTGAAAAATGTCTGAGAGGACCAAGACTCAATCCCAGATCTTCTACTTTCCTGAAAACTACTCTAGTGATTAGGGTATCAAGCCAGAACACAATAGCTCAATTCTGGCATATTAGTTCAATTGGCAATAAAACAGGAAAATGGGACAATTAAGGTTCAAGGACTGCTCTTATTAGAAATTTTTTGCATCCATTTCACCAAGGGTATAAATTTTTCTTTATTTATGAGTCACTTTTCCTATCCGCAAAGCAAGAACTTTATCTGAGTCAAGCGCCAACATGTATATTATAGTAAGCATATGAAACGATGACTAAATAAAATAAATCCAGAACACTTCTCTATCTAGCAATATCTACCAGCACAAACGACACTATTGTAATAGCAGTAAATTAATGAAAAATCAAATAATGAAAACTTTCTTAGCCTTAGTATTTCCATCACTGATGAGGTAGGATGATGATTATGTAGATGATGTTTAGTGAAGATGATCAATTTTGGTTTGGCACTCATTTTTTTTGGCCAAATGTTTATGTTTATTATTATTTTATGTTTATTATTATTTTATGTGTATTATTATTTTATATGTTTATATTATTGTCACTTGCCTGAGAAATTGTGATACCTATGGAAATGGACCTAGAATTGCATCCACCTAAGATACTACCAATTAAGTTACCATGAGTCCTAAGAGAAATTAACCACTTTATTGGAGATCTTGCATTGAAATGCTCTCTGCCACCAACCATGGACTGGGGAATGCATCTATAGACAAGATTGTTCTCTTCTCGGGGAATGCATATATGGATGCAATTCCATTGAATGCATCTTCTGTATGGTTTTACCATCTATTTTGAGTTTCAAACCTTGGAGATGATAGCAGAAGAGTAATAGATAGAGGTATACCTTATCTACTGCATAGTGTAAAATAGGATGGGAATCATTATCGTCAAGAAGAAAGACATTTAGGTTAACGGGGGTATTTAACGCGTGGAACTGTAAAGATGGCTGGGATGAGCTACAAGCAAGATTTCATACTCCCAATTACATTGGGCGATCACAGACTAAAAATAAAAGAACGTGAACAGAAAACAGATTTGGCTAAATACTCTTTCATAAATAGAGGTATAAGAGAATGGAACGCTATGCTTGGAGAAGTTCTCATTCCAATGCCGAAAAATACTAAAGCTTTCAAAAAGAACATTAAAGTCTATAGTACCTAAATCGTTTGTACATATATATATAATAGCAAATGTATAGGTTTATTTGTTTATTTTTATACTCTCTGTATTATATATTCTGTTGAGTTTAATTGTATTTCATCTTAATTTTTTTGCCCATAATATCCATGTAAAAGTCTATGTTTATATAATTGTTCAATATGTATGTATGTATTCTTAAGTCATAAAAAGGACATTAAATTAATTTATTATTGGTAATAAAAATACTTAAATACTTTTGGGAAACTTTGATTTCTTAAAAAATTTTCATATATACTAAAACTATATATATAAATTTTCTTAAATATTTTCATATCAATTAGATTAAATTCTAAAAAAAAATCAACCTTTTCAACCGACAGACGATGTATCAATTCCAGTGGAGTGAAAAATAAAAATAGTCCCATGAAAGGGATTACATGATCACCACATTTAAATATGTAATTACTATGTAACAAATAACAAATAAAGATAAACGTAATAATATAAATGTAACTATGCATCTTACAATAATTTAGTAATGTTAAAAATGGTCCCAATCTTGATGAACTGATAATCATAAATTGTATTAGAAATAGTAAAATATCTCTTTTATACGTGGTTTACTTATGAAGTTTACTCACTTTCCATCAGCAGTCACCTGTGCATGGGTTACTATAGCTCCAAGAAGATTGTCAGCTAGGCGAGACATCAAACGTCCAGTTTTTATATCCCATACTCCTACACAGCCTCGAGTAACTGTAACTACTATCCCAGCATCTTGAGATAGGCTACAATAAGGAAAATGACATTTAAATGCATTTACATTTAAATTTTTTTCTTTTTAATTTGACTTAAAATCTTGAAGATTTTATCCAATTCATAAGAATAATGTACTCACCTAATGGAATCGATTTGCAGCTCATGCCTGTCAATAACATGAACTTGCTCAAATATATTATTTATATTCCAAACTTTCACAGTTCTGTCTATTGAAGAAGTGATCACCTGAAAGTAAAGAAATTTTATTATAAAACAGCTTCAGATGATGCCAAATTTAAACAATTCTGCTGAATACTATGTCTCAATAATTTTATATGTACCCTACACCTTGAAATCAGTGAGTAATGAATTTAGTTAAAAGCAGTATTTGATGTTGATTGTGAGTATAAGGAAATGATGGAGAAAAAAATAGAAACTCCTTTTGAAATGTTTTTTTTAGAAATCTTTAAATAATAAAAAAAAGTCTTATTTTCTATCCAGGTAAAACTTAATGAGAAAAACAAGGAAACCAAAAGTTTGGTGAGTTTCCATACACCCAAAAACTTAAACCAAATCATCATCAAAATTTTGAAGATTTTTATATTATTTGCTGCATTCATTAATCTATTATGGCAGTAGTGATTGAGAAAAGCATACAGAGACTGTCGAGTATACAGAGTTTTGCTGAATTTAATCCACATCCTTTTGAATAGATCACTAC
>KZ308551.1:23895-41350 GCA_000376725.2 Ladona fulva
TAAAACATCGAAAGAAGAAAAAATATATATATATAATCATTTTATCAAGTCCATCCTCCTCAATCAATGAATTATTTTAGAGGTTTTTTTCTAGATATTTGATTTGAAACTATTTCTTATGCTTATTGTGCTTAAAATAAAACTAATTATATTTTAGGCAAGCAAAAATTGCACATAATATTAAAAAGCATTTACTTAAATCTATATCTAATTTCAAAAGAGGTAGAGATGAATATGCAATTCAAGAACATGAAATTATTTCCATGTTAATTTTGAATAAGCTACAGATTATGAAACTCAAAATAAGTAAAGAGTCAAATCATTGCTGAAAATCAATCATATCAAAAATATACACCACCACAATTTCATAGATAGTGAATTAATTATGGCATAGGAAATTTCTTCCAATTTAAAGAAATGCAGTTTTTTACAAATGTACAGATAAAATTATCTGACAATCTTAAAAAATAGTTGAGATTGATTTTCAGTTTAAAACCAACATTTCAAGAGTTGAAGAATATAAAATATGAGAGTTTAAGCTCCAGTTATTTCTCTGTCTCTAAGCACTAATACATGTTCTTCACTTATTTACGTAGAAATTTTATAAAACTACTAACAAAATTGCTTTCACAATCTTGATTAATTATTTAGTTAATACAACAAAAGAAAAGGGGATTAACTTTGCACAAAAAAGCATGCACCTAGAAAAAATCTCCACAAAAAATGGACAAAAAAAAGTCTGACAAGAGCAGCATTCAAACCAGGAATCTTCTACTTTCTGGGTGGATACTTTAGCCAATTATTGGCCCTTAACTTGCCAATAAAGTCTCCCAAAACAGAATGAGAACATGTTCAGGCTCAATAGATTGTGGAATCCAGGTTTGTGTCCTGGTCTTGCCAGATTTTTTTCATGTCTATTTTTCCTTTGAATAGTTAATGAAAATTAACCGACTGAAAATTAATTGACTAACCTGACACCAGCAATAGCTACATCACCATTGGCAGATACAACAACAGAGTTTGATTGAAGCAGACACGTAGAAATGTTTCGAACTCCATATGGAAGGGGTAAACTGATGACATTTATGGGGTGATGTACAGGAGGTTCATTGGGGTCCTTATTAAGGTCAGAAAACACATCCTGTTTATTGCGATTCAAACCTCCATCAACATTCTGCCATACAATAAATCCATAGGATGCTGTTCCTAAAAGTGTTGCCTCTTCCTTGTCCAATTTCAGCTGAAGAAGTTGCTGTTCATCTTCAGTTCCAACATCCTTGCTATCATCTGCTTCTCCCTCCTAGAGGAAAACACATCAGGATTTGCAACTTTCTCTTACATTTGCAAGTCAATCGAGTTCAAACCATAGAATTTGGTCAACTTTACCCTTAACCAGTGACGTGCAATTTTTGTCACACGACCAGTGATGCGCGGTCTGGGAGATCACAGTTTTCTTAATATTTACTAACTGACTGAATGGCACTTTTAATGACATTCTTAAGTTTTAAAAATCTCATCAGTCATCCACTAATTTGTATTCCAAATTAGTTCTGTTTACATCAGCAAATTTTCAATTATATATCATTATTTGAAAATAGTCAATAATTCTTTAAAAAATCTCTTTTTAAATAGTGTCATATGTCTATAAATAGTGGCTTTTTTGGAGTGATGCCTTTTATATATTTGTTGATATATTGAATAATAAAACCTTGTTGAAAAGCATTTTATTTATTGCATTTTTCATCGAAACAGTGATGTGAGGTCTCGCAGACTGCTCATGAAATTAAATTGCAATTTTATAGAAATATAAGAGAGATAAATGAAGAGTGAAGAATGCTATAACCTACATAAAATTATCTAAGAAGGTAACATAAGTTATAGATTTGTTGAGTATTAGTAGTATTTCTAAAAGTGCTTTGACAGATTAGGTCATTTTGAACGTAGACTACCACTGGGGATTGAACCCGGGACCGCTTTCACTGAAGTCAAATGCATAGCCCTCTTGGCTATCTAAGAGCCCATAGATTTGTAGAAAATCACATACTTTTATTATTCACAATTAAAAATCTCTGACCCCATGTCACAGGTTAAGTGTAAATATCTGAATGCAAGGAATGTGAATTATCATACCTCACAGACATGTGATTAGGAATATTTAATGTAACTGAACCCTGAATTTTTAATTCTAACCTCTGTGTTTTATATTTGCTTATTTTCAGCCTTTTACAAGCTACAGCGATTGACAACCCATATATAACCAATATTTACTTTCATTATGTCTACATATAGACTATTTTAATCTATTACGGTGATTTGAAGAAGTTTTACTCCCATCTCAAATAAGATAGTTTGCTTAACTGGCCTTAACACCTCTCTTGAATAAAGGCCAACTTCCTTTTTTTCATTGAAAAATAGTATTTAGAGGTTTAGTTGTAAATGAGTAAATTTGGTATGTTTCATTTAGTAAGACAAAAGATCTAAGTACTTACTTAATAATGCCTCATTTATGAGTTTTCTATGCCATGAAATTACATGTTTTGACTTCTAAAAACTGATGCAAATGAAAAGTCAAAAGAAAATTTTTTCAATTTCCATCTGATTGCATTCAGATGACAAGCTACAGCTAAATATTCATCATCGTAGCAGTAATGAAACTTTATTTCAGTGAAGTAAAATAAAACTTAGTAAGTTCCATAGCTTGATTTATTTTTACGACCGGTTTCTTACAAAGGTGGAACTTACAAAGTTTTATTTTACTTCACTGATGTCATGGCATTCTACCAAGTACAGCCTCTATATATTAATTTTAAACTTTATTTCATTCAGAACATATTTAATTTAACTTGGAAAGGTAATCTTTAGCTTTTTCAAAATGTCATTCCATAAAGCCCAACTCAGCACAATTAATGAACTTAACACTCATGAAAGCGTTTATATCAAATATGTGGCTTACCTCACCCCATCCATTTAGTAATGGGTCATTCTCACCATCTTCATTTTCCTCTAAATCCTCCTCACTATCATCTGTGAGCCTTGTTCTCTTTTTCTTTATAGGTAAAGGAAGGTAGCACAAAAATTCCCAACCATTCTCTCCTAATTGATGTTTGCTTACCAGGTATCGGTTAGGTATAGAACATGAGAACATTGTGCATTTATCCTGTGTCATAACCATGGCACTGAAAAATAATCAAATGATAAATAGAGACCTGAAAATCCACCTTTTATGAAATTGCCCATTTTCAAAACTTCCTTGGAAGAATTCTTGCAATTAATATTTTTTCTTGCCTTGGAACATTTAGTTTAACCATGAGCTAAAACATCGAAAGAAGAAAAAATACCACAATTTGATATTCAGATATTGTACAATGTCTTCCTTATTAACATATCTTTCAATGAATTTCCATAATTGGACACCCTCTTCTACAGTTTTTACTCTCAAAATTAATCTACTATCAAATAATTTAAATAATTATGGTGAGAGCTTGGAATAATCACTAACATGATATACCAAAGGCATATTAAGAGATCCACTGCTACTAATCTTTCTTGAAGCAGTAAAGATAGATGTATGAGAGGATAAAATCTGAATCAACTCATATCAAAGTATTTTTAAAATAAAGCTACAAATTCATTTATAAGGCAGCTAAAAAAAAATTTTAGCCCAAACTGGTCTTAAGTAACAGTTGGTAATGCAATGCTTGCCTGTGAAAATAAAATGGCTCAAGTTCTGTCGAATCCTTTACAGTTTGCAAGGACATCTGAGGGTCTTCCAGATCTCCTGTCCAATAAATGTATCTGTGAGTTTCCAATGAGCAGTATTCCATCAGAAGCAAAATGTTTGGATTAAGCTTTCTGCTCTCTTGAGTTTGATTGTCTGACAAATTTCCATTTTCAATTTCGGATACCATGGTTATACTACTTCCTTTCTTATTTCGCTGCTTCTTTAGCTTCTGGACAATTGCTGCAGCAGTGGTTAGCTCATTGACCTTCTCAAGGTTGTTTGGATCAACATTTGATGGGTCACTTTCAAGACAATTCTGCAAGAAATCATATTGAATTTTGGAGCAAAGGGATTTTTATCATCTAAAAATGTGAAGAGATTGAAATATCAATAACTAGGGTAATATTATGTATGCCAAGCATATTTACACAAACAATTGGAAAATTCAAGGTACCTGTTGCAGACGACCTTGTGACTCCCTTCTTTTTAATTTTTTCCCTGATGGATTCTGACTTTTTGCATCATTGTTATTATTATTGTTTCCTGAAGAACTTTTTGACTTAACGTTAAGTCCAGCATTCTTTAAGTTTTCATTCATTTCTTTATTTTGTTCATCATCTTCTGTAGTTTGTGCTGATAAAATTACTTGAGGATCAGGCCAATGTCCATTAGAATCTACAACAGTATTGAAGAAAAATTTCAAGTCATTCAAATAGTATAAATCATTCAATCATTAATGCCATTGAAACTGCAAAATATGGTTCAGATGGGTTAAAATTATAGTAGATATATAAAGGTAATTATTGTTAAACGTAGTAAGAGATAATTCATTTCAAATGACATTACATATGAAAGGCTAAAACCAGAATTGATACTTTATACATATAAAAAATTAAGTTACATAGACACTTTTAATAATTTGACTCATTATCGGTAGAATTATAATTTCTGAAAGCCAATAAGACTAATATATATTTGAGAAATTATATAGATTGATACTTTATTTGGCATTGATAAACAATTAAAAAGCTGATACAAATCATATTTATAAAAATGCTGAGGATACAGGAATTTCATGACTCTTTCATGAGCTCACAAGAGATGAATACATCATTTTGCCAAGTGCTTGGCTTCCTAATTATTGTTAATATGCAAATAAAATATTATGAAATATATTAACAGTTACCAAATGAATGATAGAATTAATGAAAAATTTTAATCATTATTTATTTATTACCTAAATTGCCTAATTACAGTTCACCATATCTATTATACTTCAAGACAGATCTCTTTCATAAATTATAAAAAAGAACATTTATCTCACAGTGAGAAAGAAAGTATGGCAACTTTCAAATATTAGATTTATGTCTGAATATCTTGTATTATTTACCTATGCCTTGAGAATCCACTCCAGGGGGACTGCAGCGCTTTTTTTCCTGCAATCTGCCTCTCATGTCAAAGCGACAAAAGGAATTTTTTCCATGAACAAAAAGATGAGCATTTAAAAGATAGAGTCCAAATACTTTCTCTCCTTCCTCCAAGGGATTGTCAAGAATTATGAATTCATTTGTTAACATATTCAGAAGTACTGTCTTAAAAAAGAAAGGGAATAAGAGAATATATAATCATTTGAGGGATAAGTTAAATTAGGGTTCATGAAAATTAGAGCAATGCATAAATCATCAAAGTATTTAATAATTTTTTAGCCAATAAGTAATCAATCAAAGCCAACAAAAATGTATGTCTATTGTAACCTGATTGTTATTAGTGTATGCAGCAGCAAATCGGTTATCAGGACTGAGAACAAGTTGTTGCATTATTCCTTGTAAACCAGGGTTGACATCTCGAGCTAGGTCACTAGTTGATAGGTCCCAAGTGATGAATTTATTGGATATGGATACCACATATCTGTAGTCGGCAGTTAATTTAAAACCAAAAACAGCAAACTGATGGCCCTCTAATGAATACTGTAAAAAAATCAAAAACATTAATCAACCAAAGAACATAGGAAAAAACTGTTTTTTTCACTAAGTGGTTGTGCATTATTTAATAAAATTATGAGGCAGGGTAAATGCTTATTGCCTTTCAACAAAGGTGAATTACCGAATATACCAAACTTAAATGCATCCAAATATAAGACACAGTATGGTTTTTGGTATCTTGATCTATCATAATAAATACCACAAAAAACCTATCTTTCTATAAACTCGCCCTGCTTTATAACCAGATTTTTTGTGTAAAAAAGTGTCTTATAAGTTGATATAAATGGTATACTTCAACTGTCCTAAAGTAATCAATACCTACTTTTAAAGGACCACCAGGAGTATGGAGGCAATGAAAATATGGTATAAGAGCACAGTGCTCTGGACCCTCAGCATCACACTGTCTTAAAAGGCTGCGGACATTGGGATTGGGTCCAATCTCTGGAAGGAGTCTTCCCACCAACTGAGGAGCCAGCATATCTGGATAGACACCCAAAACTGCTCCACCAAGACGCAAAGCATCCGCTACAAGGACCAGTTCCCTGTTACGGCAATTCAAGATTTTGTAATTTTACATTTTAAATTTTTTCGATTTTGGCTAATAATTTTTATATGATGAGAAACAAACATACTAGAAATGAAACAATATGAGTATGAGATCCTGTTGATCAAAAAGAATACTTTACTCACCTGACTAATAGATATCTTAGAAAAAATCAGGACATGATTTCTTTCCTAAGTTAGAAATCTTCTATCATCATTCTTAAAACAGAAGAATCATTCAGAAACATTCTTAAAACAGAAGAATGTTTATCTGATGGTCAAGTGAGTATTATAAAAAAAGGAAATTTTTGGAAATGAGTTTAAAGGTCAAATAATTTTATTTTCAGAGGTTACATGTCAGCAATTACTAATGAATGACATTTTATGCAGTTATATTAAATATTTCTCTATAATTAATGTTTTTATTGTAAAGTTTATATTTAAATATGTTACATTTATTGTTTTTATTTAACAATTTCAATGCTTGGGGATGATTTAAAAATTATTCTAATTGAAGGAGTTATTACAGGCATTTTAGCATATTTTACAACATTTCCTGATAGCAAATAGTTTTAATACATAAAGATTTACATTTAAAATGGTTAATACAAGTTTGAGAATAGATATTTAATGGAAAACATGCTTTATATTCAAGGTGAAAAATTAGGTGTAAAAATATGAAGTGGTGAAAAATGAAAAAATCAGCAAGCAAATGCAACCTTATTTGGAACTGAAAAGATGAGAGAAAGAGTGACATGCTGGAAAGAAGGGAAATAATAGATTCTGTGTTTATGGAAACAGGATCATCAGTTGAGAAGGAAAGATAGAACACCTAGAGAGAAGAATTTACAGGTGATAGATTCATAATAGAGATACATCAGAGCGAAGGAGATTAGCTCCAAACTTCCTAAGTAATGTAAGTAACTTACCTCCGGGATTTTCTTATGGATTCCCTAGAAATTAATTCAAAATATAAAGGCTTAGATGATATGTAATAATGACAAACTTCAAAATCCATTATCTTTGGACATTTTACATCAAGATTTAATTTAAAGCATTCCACTCTACATAAAATTAATGTAAAATTACTTAATTTCAAACTAAAGTACACAGCTAAAAACTATACATAGCCCTTTTTCAGTTTTGAGATATTTAAAATATTCTTCGTGTCATTACATGTTATTGTGAGTCATCATAGTATTCATGATGATGATTGTTCAGTGTGTGCTCAAATGAAATTCACCGTTAATTAAAGAGATGGTGATCAAAACAACTTATATGAAAGAACCAAGATCTCACATAACACACAATTAAATTGAGAAATGACAGAAGATGGGTTCTTCACCAATGATCTGCTGTTCTAAATATGAATATGATATAACTGAATAGTATAGAAAACACACAATGACACGATTAACAAATGAAGTGATTGAATTGTACCTTTTACCAGCAAATCCTTACTGTACTTGTTTACCAGCAAATGCCATATGTGGATAAATCAGTGAAAGGTAAATTTATTTATATGAAATTTATTTAAGCATTCAAAACAAATTAGTGACAAGTTGAATTGGTAATGCTAAAGAAATATTTTTAAATTTCTATGGTATATTATTTTAATTCTCTAGCGAAATTTGTGGAAATAATAAATTAGTTAAAACAAAAGAAAANTGATAACAAAGGGAGGGTTTGAAAATAAAATGAACTGCACAAAGAAAATTTAAATTCATTAAGTGATAATTCAACAAAACATACATTAGATATGTTAATCCTAAATTATATAAACTGAGTAAAAAGATAAAGTTAAACATTATAGATAACTTGAAACAAACTATTGTAATTATTAAAGCATCATTATTATAACAGGCACTTAAAATATAGCATCAAAATCAATATGAAAGTTATTTCCTTTCTTCCTAAACTACAAACATGAGAATTTTTATTTGGGTTGAGAGAATTTTTTTAGTTAAAATTATATTTCTGACAAGAAATGCATTTTATCGAAAAAAAATTATCTGAAACAAATCAACACTGACTGTATATTTTTCTGGAAAACTAGCATCCTAAAAGTGAAGACAGCTGAATAAATTAATTCCAAGTTAATATGAAGAGCTGAAAATGTTTCAGAAAGCCCATTCTGCTATCTGCCGGCAAATCATGAGTGAACAATCACAAACTAATAGTAATTTTCCCAAGCATCTAATTAAGAAAGAACCTTAAACACTACAGGAATTAGATTAAATGGTTGTCTTGTAATCAAATAAATGTAGAAAATATCTGAGGATTAGGCATTCAGGTTCAACTTTATAATGACCTTAACTTTTGTGTTAACTACAACTGAATAACTGTATATGCCCACATACAAAATGCATCCTTATATAAGACCCTGCAAGATTTTTGGGACTGAATTCTACAAATTTATGGCAATAAATACCATGAATCTATGTCCTCCTATACGGCATACCTTGCTTTTTAATCTAATTTTGGTGAAAAATGCATGCTATACATGGGTATATACAGTATTTGTCGAGGTATTTTATCATATTAAATTATCAAATCCTCTTCTTATACCTGGAATGTTCACAGTTTATGGTACTAAAAACTTTATGTTAAATTGTAGATCAAAATTATATTCTTTGAATCTACAGAAACTTGAAACATCAATCAATTACAAATTACATACAAACTCATACACATAGATGGAAATAGAATCTATGTATAGTAGTAGTTGAATTCTAATTAAGGTAAAGATTGTATAAAAGCATGACACAGTGTATCATACTTATCATTGATACACATTGCAAATTTATGCTGAAATTCCTTAAACTATGACTACCCTCCACCATTAGATATTTATGACATATTAGAATGAAAGTTTTTAATGGGCATAAAAAATTGTATATTTTATTTAAAAATCACATTACCTTGTAGCCTCTCTATCTTCAATATTATTGCAAGCATCTTCAAAGTCGGACAAAACAGCTTGTAATGGACATGATGAAAGCTTAGCATGAAGCCACTGGTAATTGAAAAGAACTTGACTGAAAAGATCTGCAAATCTCCTTGAACGAACCAAGTGGTAAGGCATTTCTCCAAACTGTATTTAAAGGAAATAAAGTGAAATTTTAAGAGTAATATTATGTAAATTATCTCTATGACAATTATCTTTGATGTTCTTGCATAGGTGTAGTAGTGTTTTCTGTAATTTTTGATACCATAATGACCCCTCCACCAAACCACAATTAACAGAAAATATTTAGTTAGGGTATACTAATGTTATGGATTAAAATGTAATTCTAATGATATTCCCGATAAGAACAAATTCTTTTCTTGAATATTCATTATCTATGAATGCTTATTTTTTATGAAATAGAAATCAATCATCCAAACCCATGTTACTTACCTTATAAAATAAAACTACAGGAAACATTTTACATTAAAACATGATGATGTCATGAGGTGATAATTTAATTGATTGAATGTAGAATATTGGTGAATCTCTGATACTGAGATTAATTGTTTAGGTAAGTAGTGGATTGAGAGAGATTAATTTGGATTATAGACAAACAAATATCAAATAGTATTTGATAAAAGAAGCAAAATAGAATATAAAATTGAATGAAATAATTCTATTAAAGCAATGAAATCACTAAAAGAGTGAAGCAGGTCAGTACTTAGGATACAACATTTTTATATATAGATTATAATGTTTTAAAATATGCAATGTAACAATGCTTCATTTCTACATTAAAAGTCGCAAGTAATTATTGAGATTAAGCTATAATGAAAACTGGTAGCCTATAAAATTACTAGTATTCACAGAACAGTGGATAAAAACTATTTTGGCTTTACCTTCCGGAGATTGTACCTAGACACTTTTCCATCTTTAGAAAGGAAAACCAAAGGCTGAATGGGAACTTTTCTATCAGCTGAACCTTCCTTTTCTGTGAGGTTGAACCTTGAAGGGAAAATTTGATTAATTTTTTAGAACTCTTTAAACCTAAAGGTTCAGTTTATTAGAACCAAGCATTATCAAGATAATTTAGATTTTTAACAGTTTTCTGATTAATGATCTCACATAACGAATAATCCAAAGGTCCATCCTTAGAATGATGTTACTATTACAAACCTATGCCTCTGTATCTCTGTATATCTGAATGGTTTTGGATTTCCTCCACCCCAAATCCCAGAGTAGTAATCAGCAATAGAGGAGTGAAAATACGTCGCCATGTTCATATTCTTAAAGTATCTCTCTTTTGCAGTCTCTCGAAATTGCCTGAAAATTAAAATTTATTTTATGCATCACATTCTAAGAAACGATCGTTTCGACACTGTTTTCAGAGAGTATCTGATAATTAAAAACGTATGCGTTCCTTTTCTCCCAACTGTTCCAACCACGACTACATAAATTACAATCATTCTGCTGTTCGAGTATATTTTCTTACAGCAGCAGTTATGCAAAAANTCCATTAAAGCAAATAGAAACACTTGTGTAACATTCACTTCTACATAATATTTTCAGCAGTTTAGGCTGGTTTTAGACATCACCAGGTAGAAATGAAAAATTATAGAAGCTCTCATATTTGCTTGGAAGATAGGGGAAACGGGAGATAGTGGAAAAGGGAACACAAAAGGTCATTAGGTAGGTAGTGAAACACTTCAGTAAGGAGGAAAAAAGGATGGATGTGGAGGGAAACTAAGTTTTCAGAAAAGGCGACTAAGATTATTATTATTATTTATGTAATTGAAAAAGAATAACCAATTCACACTGTTTTTATAATATTGATGATAATGGACATGCATATAAACATCTATGCTTTAGCCTGGAAAAACCTGTTAGCCAGGATGCGAACCAGGGGCCTTGGAGTTAGAAGGCTAGCACAGTTACCATTCTTCTACCAAGTTTGGCAAGGAGCCAAGATTGTAGTTATGGGGTGTTGAGTTTGGAAAGAATGAAAAAGAGCAACAGGGAGTTAAAAAGGAAAATGTGTTTATTTATGATAGAGTCATTAGAGTAGGGATGGCCAAAATGGTGCATCCACCAAAAGTGGAACTTATCATGATTATGAGAGATACATTGGACCCAGAGAATATTTTTTACATCTAGTAAAATTTACATACAAAATATAAATAATAACATAAATACTATAACCTACCATGAATTCTAGAGAGCACATTACAGTTTCTTATTATAGTTTGTTTTTATAGCTTATTATTTTAGTTTACAGTGCAATGCTGTAGTTTATATGGCACAAAAATGAAATAGTTGCTGCATGAACTATAATATTTTGCCTGCCTTTAATTAGGAGAATCAAATTTGCTGATAATTTCAAATTGTTTAAGTAAGTTTGACCTCATCACTTTTGTTAGCAAAGTGCAAACTTTCAGGTGATAAATCTTATGTTACTAGCAAAAACTATTTGTATGATTAAAAACATTTGGGCAGAGGAAGAAAATAGTTTAATATTTTTTTTTATTTGGCAATGAAATGAATCTATAACAACATATGTCAAGGAATTTAACAAAACTAACGCAAAACTGAACTCTTCCACAGAATCAATTTCTCAGTCAAAACAAAATGTTTTTCCTCAGAATTGTCTTCAGTGATTTCACTGGTGAAATAATCTGTAAACTGCTCTAACATTTCTAAATAAAATATATCTGTGATTAAAATTTGAGTTTTGATGGAATATACCATAAATATACTATGGGATTTATTTTAGGGGATGATGAAGATGAGTTCTATTCTAAAAATGGCAAGGATGCAGACTCATACCTATGGTACCAGTTCAGAACATTCACTCCATCTGCTTCTCTCTCTGAGAGATAATTTGGCAAATCATTGCGAATTCTAGTCCATAATAGAGGTGGGATACGTCTTACTGGAGGCATGTGGTACTGGTAGACATCATCAAGAACTTTATCATCCAGAGATATCAAGTCTTCTAGCTCTGATTCAGAGAGCCCACTTTTAGCTGCTGTTATATATGCCAGAGCATGGAAGACTAAAATTCGCCCATGCTGTAAAACAATTAAGCAATGCAATTATGAATTACAAATCTTAATAAAACACTAATGGAGAGAATAAATTAATTTATACTGAACCACACAAAAATTGCAAAACACGACCGGTTTTGATGCATGGCATCATCATCAGGTGACAATTTCACAAAACTTTCGGTTAATATACACAATTGGGGGGAGAGGGGAAAGGAAGGGGGAGAGAAGTGCAACATCCTAAGCTTGGATAGGATGAGGGAGAGTGGGGGTGGTAGAGAGGCAAATGGGTGTTAGAAGGAGGGAAAAGGGAGGGGAGGGGGAATGGGGTAGGAGTATCAGGGAGGGAGGGGAAGGGTAACCGCTTGGATAATTGGAGAATATCCTTTTTTTTATTGAAAATGGAGTACTACCAAGTTAAGGCCAAAACTATATCTGCTATTTTAGAAGCCAGTACAAGTCTTACCAAAATTTCCACAATATACTATTATTACATACCACACAATAACACAGAATGCAATATTGAAGATATAAATATCAAGTTATAAAAAGTAAGGAATGAACTGCATATCCTTATGAAGTAGGGTTCTCCAACTGAACAAGCATAGAAGTTTTAAAAAAATCCTTGAAATTGTATAAATGAGCATATCAATTTTAACGTTATGGAATTTTAAGATTTTGTTTAAAAGCTCCAGCCATGTGCTCAGCTACCCCTCAACTGCTTAAGTATTGAGCACCATGAGACACATGGAAAATATTTTCCTTTCCAAAGTGCCCCTTGGGAGTTGAGGGAAGGGTTGGTTATTATAAGCAAAAGTATGTTTTATTCAGATTCTTTTGTGGATATCTTTTACATGGTAGAAAGATTCCACTTGGCTTCCAGGAGAACTAGCAATATGAAGACATGTTAATCTACCTCACAACAAAGAAAGGAGATACATAATCGATAATGATGATTTTATAAATAAATATGTAATATAAATATGATTATATTTTTCTTATAGCAAAGCACATTGAAAGTGTAGGGAATTCTCAAACATTAAGAGAAGAATTATAAACAGTTACACTTTCACTTCACAATTACCACCTTTTACTTTAAGACTGAGCTGAGTTAATTGAACCAAAGGAATTTTTATAAGCTAATATCTAATTATCTAATTTTTGTAATGCATTCAGTCAGGAGCTGACAAGTTTACAGTAGCTACAGTGGGTCACATCATCATCATTTCAAGAACTGCAGGCAGCCTATTTCAGTTCATTCAACCTGGAATTAGATTACATATGGTAGCTGCTTTATTCATTTGATTACAATGTTATGTAGTATTTGTGCAATTATTTGTGGGATAAATTTCAATAATATTACGCTTTGTTAACAGTCCAACAACCAAATGACAGTGGTAAAAGTAAATTAAACTCAATGAAAAGTTTTGGAAAACAGAGCAGCACAGAATTTATTGAGTAGATGCATTAGTGCTATAAAATTTGGTTGCAGAGGTTCAAATGTCCTTTAAGAAAGTTTTGTGATGGTGTTCAGTAGGGAAGAGTGGGGTAAAACCGACCTGTCGGGTCAAATCGACCCCCTTTTCGTGATGCGTGCTGCAAGCATGCGGAATGAATGCAAACTAAGTGACAGTCATCACATACATGTGGAGCTGGTTCCTGTCAGTCATGTACTCACGTTGCAATAATTTCTTGAAAATTTCAAGAGATTTTTTACCAACTTAGGTGTTGAAAAGACTTTATTCTACTTTCTATGGCTGTGAGGATTCTCTGTAAGTACACTCCTAAATTCACTAGTTTTAGTGGTTTACTTTGGTGTAACATTTAATGGCATACCTGTTTGTGGTAACCTAAAATTACCATATTAGTTTGGAAATGTACCGCGGGGCAAAACCGACACAGCCACGTGGGGCAAAACCAACCACAGCCTTCAGTGTTCCATGAACAACGCTGATAGACAGGGTGAAAATTGCTCGAAAAAATGCACTTTCACCTCAAGAAGCATCAAAANTCTTGTACCGATGTATTACTTTAGTATCTAATACAATCCTTAATGTTCAAACTGGTGTGTGAACTTTTATTGAAGTATCCACGAAACCTTCATCAGGTTATGGGCCCAGAACGTGTATTGGATTAGATGCGGAAATTCTTGGTAGTTATTTTTTAACTCAACTGAAAACCACGTGTGGGTGATAGCGGGTCGGAAGAAAGCACGCCGGCATTACCTCTCGATAATGGCTTCAGAAGAGGAAAGGTACAAGCTTCCGCTGTTTGACGGTTCGAATTACTCGAGCTGGAAGTTCCGAATGGAAATTCTTTTGGAAGAAAGGGAACTTCTGATTTGTGTTCAGAAGGAACTTAAACTCGCGGAAGTTAAGGGCACCGAGGAACAACAGGCATCCATTCGAATGAGCAATGCGGAACTGCAGAGGAAAGACCGAAGCTGCAAAAGAGAGATCGTGCAAAAGATCGCGGACTCGCACCTTGAATATGTGCAAGGAAAAGAGACTGCATTTGGAATGTGGAAAGCGTTAGCCTTCAGCTTTGAGCGGCATTCTCTGGCCACTCAAAGTCGTCTCCGAAGGCAGCTTTCAGATTGCCGATTTAATCATCGTAAGGAGTCCTTAGATGAGTATTTCCTTCGTTTTGATAAACTTTTACGGGAACTACGGAATGCCGGAGGTAACATAGAAGAGAGGGAGAAAGTCTTGATTCTCTTGCAGTCCCTTCCGAATGAATACAAGACTGTGGTTAGCGGACTGGAAACTCTGTCCATAGCAGACCCTAATCTCATCACCATGGAGATCGTCAAGGGGAGACTTCTAGACGAAGAAACTTTGCTGATGTCCAGTATGCAGCGTTCGAAAGAGGTTCATCCCAGCATGGCGTTTGCAACTCCAGGAGGCAGGAATGGCGGTAACGCAAATCATCCCAGGAGATCCGGCCACAACAACCAAGGCTTCAGGGGTAACAGTTCAGGGCGGCCGTCGACGGGATCGTTTCCGTTCCTGTGTCACAATTGCGGGAAACCAGGTCACAAGAGGAGAGATTGCAGGAATCCTCCATCAGCGTCGGACAACTACAGAAAGTTTGGACGAGCCAATGCCGCGGGAACAGAGGTAGAAGTGGAATACTCCTTTTCAGCCGTCCACGGAGAGAATCATGACTGTTTGAGTTGGTATTTGGATTCTGGGTCAAGTGAGCATTTGATAAATAGCAAAGAGTTTGTGAATAATATAAAATTATTGCCTGCCCCTCTTCAAATTAAAGTAGCAAAGTCAGGACAGTATTTAATTGCAAAAGAATATGGGGATGTTTCTGTGAAATCGCATGTTAATGGTAAAGCTGTAAAGGTAATTGTTCGTGAGGTGATGATTGTTCCTGATTTAGAGTTAAATTTGTTATCTGTTAGAAAATTAGATCAAGCTGGTTTTGATGTTGTCTTTAGTGATGGTAAAGCTACCATAATGAAAGGAAAAATCCCAGTAGCTGTTGGGGAAAGGAAGCATAAACTTTATGAACTTAAATTTGAGCTCTCTAAGGAAACTGGAGAGGCTAAATTGACCGAATCAGAGTCTAAGATTTGGCATGAGAGGTTTGGTCATGTTGGTAACTCTAATTTAGAAAAGTTGGAGCAACTGGCAGATGGTTTAAATTTAGGAAAGAATGCAGACAAAGTTTTGAATGAAAAGGTCTGTGAAACTTGTATTGCAGGGAAACAAGTGAAATTACCCCATTTACAGGAAAGAGTTCGAGCAACTAGGCCATTAGAGCTAGTTCACAGTGATGTTATGGGTCCCATCAATCCTATCTCATGGAATGACTCAACAGATGCTGCAGAATCAGGCGGAGCATCAAACTCTGATGCAGAACCAACAAGGGANCACAGTGATGTTATGGGTCCCATCAATCCTATCTCATGGAATGGTAAGCGTTATGTCCTCAGCTTTATTGATGATTATTCTCACTTTACTGCTGTCTATTTTCTCTCATCAAAGTGGGAAGTTTTTCACTATTTTAAAGTCTATGAGGCAATGGCTTCAGCTCATCATAACTTAAAATTGAGTAGATTTAGATGTGATAATGGGGGTGAATTTATTTCTAAGGAATTGAAAGATTTCTTTGAAGTCAAGGGTATGCAATTTGAGTTTACAATAAGATACACTCCTCAGCAAAATGGAGTGGCTGAACGCATGAATAGGACTATGGTGGAAAAGGCCAGATGCATGCTAATTAAATCAGGGCTCTCCAAAAGTCTTTGGAATGAGGCAGTCCAAACTGCTGTCTACCTTATTAATAGAAGCCCCACCAAAGCTCTTAGGGATAGTTTGCCTGCTCAGAAGTGGTTTGGTAAGAGGGTTGATGTTAGCAAGATCAGGATTTTTGGATGTGTAGCATATCTTCGTCCCCCTAATGTTAAACTGCAAGGAAAATTTGGACCCAGAACTCAAAAATGTTATTTAGTGGGATACTGTCCAAATGGTTACAGACTATGGAGTCCTTCTGATAGGAAAGTAATTACAGGAAGGGATGTCAAATTTGATGAGAGCAAATTTGCTAAGTCCTGTGGAATTGTAGACTGGGATGCTGGTGAAGCTTCACAGGAGAATCCTCCATTGGAGGAAGATGTCCTATGTGAGCTTAACGAACCTGACTCTTACTTAGACTCAACAGATGCTGCAGAATCAGGCGGAGCACCAAACTCTGATGCAGAACCAACAAGGGATGGTACAGAGTCGGAGACTGAGGGTAATGTTCTTCGCAGAAGTGGCAGGTCAAGGCATCCTCCTGCCTATTTAGATGATTTTGTGCTGTACAATTCAGAGGAAATTAATTTTGCTCTATGTGCAGAAACCTTTTTATCTGACTTGCCAGAAAATTTTAATGACATTAAAGGTAGAGTTGATGAGAAATTGTGGTTGAGTGCCATAAACGAGGAAGTTCTGGCTCTCAAAGACAACAATACATGGTCATTGGTAGAATTACCTAATGGAAAAAGAGCCATTGACAGTAGGTGGGTGTTCAGAATTAAGGAAGGTCAAAATGGAGAGGAAAAATATAAAGCTAGGCTAGTTATTAAGGGGTGTAGTCAAAGATAAGGGTTTGATTATTTTGAAACCTATGCTCCAGTTGCCAGGCTCATTACTCTCAGGACTCTTTTATCTGTGATTAATTTTAAGGGTATGCATGCTTTGCAATTAGATGTAAAAAATGC
>KZ308551.1:44630-55905 GCA_000376725.2 Ladona fulva
GCGTAAAAGAATTATATTTTTCTTCCCGAAACGACGAAAATGTTAATTTTATAAGTTAATAAACATGAATTCTCAAAATAGTGGGTAATTTCTTTGATTAAAGAAAAATTGTCAAAGTAAATTTTTTTGTATGGTATTTATATGGCTGTCGATTTTACCCCACCCATGGGGCAAAACCATCATTTTGCAGACTTTGGGAAAAAATATTTCTTCTCTTATAATCATACGCAGTACGTCTTTAATATTGAGCAAATTATTTCTTTAATGTATAAGGACACATTATAAATGACTTATATAAAGAAAAATCAACAAATAATCTTTTTCTTAAATGTTTAATGCTTAGCAGGTCGGTTTTGCCCCACGCTCCCCAATGCAATGCCCTCGTTCATTCGCCTATGATAAAAGTAGTCCCGGGTTTGATTCCCAGTGGGGGCCCAATATTTCCGGTAAGGGAAGGCGTCAGGTAGGGCATTCGGACGTGATAATCGACGCGAAAAAAAACAACGACAAACTCCGGCGGTGGCTGGAAATAGCTCAAGACGGCGATGACAAGAAGGAATGGGTAATATCCTTCGAAGTATGCCAAAGGAATGGTTGCTTGGTTCACCAATTATCCATCAATTTAAATCTTAATTATTTTACAGAAAATTGAATTTGGATCTATAAAGATTTTGGTAAGAATGTTCGACTTAACTCTTCCATTCTTTTAAGTCCACATTTTTCGAAAAGGTTTTATTATTTGCATTATTTTTTAAAAGTGCTTTGACAGCTGAGGTCATTTCGCACATACATACACGTATATGCGAAATTATTCGGTTAATTGTTATAAAACCAGATACTGCGAGATTTTTATGAAATAACAGTGATTCCAATTATTTGCATTTAATTTATAATGCTTAAAAATTTGCTCATAATTAAAATATTTCCATCAAATTAGAAAGAGCTCAGATAGTGCGGATAGCATTTCCGAGAACCTCACACATTGCTCTCTCGCATCGAGAAATTCTGTTGCAGAGATATAAGTCACTCCATAAATTAATTTGTACTTTTCCCCTGACGTGAACGATAATCACGAGGAACGATTAGGCAGCTTCCGACTTGAGGTTAGACAAAGTTGGGGCTCCTTGTTGCGCGATAACGTCGAGCTGCGCTAATCTCTGAGGAAAAAAACTGGATTTTTCCTTCCTACAGGTGACTTTAGCAACATCACGGCGAAATTAGTTCCGAAATTTAAAAGAATTCAAGTTGTGTAGCGGTGAAGTCGAAATGGAGATAACGGGGAGCTAGAATTCTACAGAGATAGGTGATATATTCTACAAAGGTGTGTGTATTTGTTTGTCGTATATCATACTTACACGACTTCAATAGCAATCGTACGCTAAATCTGGATATGTGGAAAGCTATTTCCGAAGATACCCACAGTTAAACTCAAGACGGATAGCAGAAGGAGAGAAAAATTACGGAGGAAAAGGTAGGATAGTTATTGTTTCAATCTGAATTCAATTATTACGAAAATATTCAGTTTTTCATTCTTACATGATATGCAGTTTTAATACACAACGGCCAAAGTTATGGTAATGAATTCTAAATTCGAAACAAGAATTATTAACGTTCTAGCAGTAGTTTCCCTGAAGTGCTTTGAGAGCAGAGGTCTCGCATCTTTGTGGGCACCACCGAAAATCGAACCCGGGATCGCTTTCACCGGAGGCGAACGCGTTACACACTTTGCTATCCGAAGGCCCCATTCTTTATTAGCAGTATGGCGTAGAATAAAACTTCATACTCAAGAGGAATATTATGTTCAATGGTATTTAATTGTGTATTATGCAAAATAACCGTAATGTGACGTTGATATTACTATTTAAAAAAGTATAGGCAAGTATATAAAAGTATAAACATCTCCGTAGACATTTCTACTTAAATTGTCTATATTTAGTTGTATTTAATCCTATGTAACATTATGAACTTTTTATTTTATTATAACTTTTAGTTCTCTTTTTACTATTGTTTGTATAATGTAAGAGGGAATTATCCCGTAATAAAGTTTATCATTATTGAATGAGCCACAACGTAGGGGATATTTTCGTTATTGTCACCAATCGCTTCTTTATCATCGGTGCTCACATTTCCAGCTTGAAGGATTTCGGAAGTATAAGATTAATTTTTCCGCAGAGATAAGAGTGCGTTAGAAATAACCTATATTTCCTGTTCTTTATCCTTGAAACCCGACGCATCACTAATTTCTAAGGAAGTGCACGATTCCAGTTCAATTCGGAATAATCGCGGACGGACTTGTTTGAAGCGATACCATTAATCCACATTAGCCGAAATTTCTATTAAAACCATTTTCAGGATTTCAAAATGGAAATTGCTGAGATTGCGAGCGATCCTAAAAATTTCTCAGGCCATTTACACAAACCATTCTGTCCAAGGGTTGCATGCAATAGAAAATAAAAAGCTACCTTGTTTACCTGAACATTTAAAAAGATAATTATCTTTCTCTACCATTTCTCGTTATTATCAAATATTTACATTTCTCATTGAAGTTGAAGTAAAAAGTTTACCAACTACACTTTTGCGTAATACTTTTAAGCATGTTTTCATTGCCTAGGTGAAATACGAAAGAAATGCGGTAATTTACACTCAGCGACGTATCCATCTTCTTCAACGTAAATTTCGAAATTTACGTTTACCTACTGTTTACCCTACTTTGAAGTAGGGTAAACAGCACGAGAATGGACGTCATGAGGAGACGGCGTCCAATATTTGACTGAAGAGTATTTTCAGAGATAAAATCGAGGCCCAAGGTCGCGTAACAAGCTCTAACATATCAAAATTCTAGTGATGTCATTTTTTTAGAATTGAATTATTTTACCCATAGCATCACGTCATCATGTATGTTCATCTTGGAAATGACTATGGAAGTTAGAGAACTAGGTGCATAATGTGACCGTTTTCTTTAATTGCACAGGGGAGCGGATATAATTAGTGAAAAGAAAGAGCTCTGCTTAAAAGAGTGTGGTCACGTTAAATGAAAGCGGTGCTTTCATTGCTTTCACCAATCAGAGCTCAATCCCAGTAAAAACCCAAATCTGATGTTAGTTAGCGGCAATTGGTGCGTTCGATCGTAAAATTAATGTCGAAGCCAAAATTCATTATGATCAGCCAACCGCGTAAAATCTGGTAAAAAGGCTAAAGAAATTTTTATTGAAATAAAAATTAATTTATTCCATCCACGTTCCATTGATCCATTTTATATTGAAAACTAGTAAACGCCCCCGTCAAGCATAACGGAAATTAATTTAGTTTAAAAATATATCTATTATCGTGCATATCTGGTCCTCCTAAGCAAGAAACAGTCCGTCGTAAGAGCATTACAACTCAATATAATTCTGACCATTATTTATAATATTTATTCTACTGTTTTCAAATCATGAAAGACTACTTTACGACCATTTCTTATGGAAAAATATAAGAACTGGTTATCCCCGTGCACTTATATGGGATAATTCATGAAATCAACATTCAAAAATTGTCTTGGTCGTCAAAGGGATACGTTGTTTATTTCCCAAAAATTTTACGAAATTTCCGTGTTTTATTAAAATCCTCGAAAGTTTGGATCTATAACAATATTTCACGACTAAAATAAGAATATACGATCAATTTCCTTTCTTGTGACACTTGTCTCAATTTCGTACGACTAATGTTTCTAATTTAATTTTGTAAAAGAAACAACCTCTGCAAGTAATGAAAACGTATTTTACATTCATCTCTAATAGTAACGTATTATGGGCTCCTGGGTTCGAACCCGGGCCTTTACAGAGATGAGAATAGTTTTGCTGGAGGTTTCAGCATTGTAGAAACAATGCATTTTGTTCCAGATCTCTAAAGCAAGCCGTTTCTGAGATAAATAGGGGGACGGACAGGCATTTGCTTTTTATATATATGATGTACGAACTCACAGAGATTAACGAAGTTTACACAATTAGCAGCACAGTCAGTTCTTTTATCGCAACAGTAAACAGCCTAAATTTAAAAGAATTGAGAGGGGCAGAATGTAGAAAGCCCATTGAGAAAAAGGTGGAAAAGTAAAATTAGGTTCAAAAGTAGCCAGGCGGAAGAAGGATGACACCGACAATTCCAAAGTCAGATTCCAAGAGGTATTTGATTTGGCACTAACAACGGAACACGCCGAGAATTACGTCCAGGGTGGTGACAACCTTTTGTGGCTCAAGCTGTCCAGAAAGTTCAGTGGATGAGATCAGAAGGGTCAGAAGGATGACCAAGACAAAGATTCCCGGTTGTCAAAGTCAAAAGAATGCTGCAGGTGTGGCCGCGTGATCCATGTACAAGGGAAAGATTGTCCTGTCAAGAACGCAGAACGCCAAGTGGAGTTAAGGGCCATTTCCAGAAGTGCTTCAAGGGGTGGCAAACCAAAACGGAAGGTAGTTAAGTGCGTCCACAACGAGGGGAGCAGTGAGAATGGTGAGGCCTCTGACTCTGAGACCGACGAACTGGGAAGTGTCACAACTGTGCAAGGAGTCGTTCCAAGGCCAAGATCCTAGCCCATATAAAGGGGTGTCCCGTAAAAATGGAATTTTACACGGGAGCAGCCCAGTTAATTATCAGCAAAGATCTGTGGATGAAACTCGGCAGTCCAATGTTAGAGCCAGCAGGGAAATTGACGGCGTATGGCGACAAGGGCCAGTGTTGGGTCGATGTCTGTTATAGAAAACGGAGCCTCAGGCTGCAAATGGTGGTCGTAAATCAGGAAGACAAACCGCTGTTCGGGCTCCCGTGGATGCAGGCATTTAAGATACGGTTACCCAAGGGCGTGTGCGCAGTTGCACAAGGAAATCCAAAAGCCAGTAATGGAAGTCAAAGACAAGGCGACAGCAGATGTTAGGCAACTTCTCGACGGATACGGAGAGCTGTTTGAGGACCAGCTAGGCAAGATCAAAGGTCACAAGGCTGTCGCCAAGCCACGGGCGGTAGCGCCAAGAAGATTGCCGTTTGCCCTAAAAAAGCCAGTTGAGATAGAGTTGTAGCGATTGAAAGCTGCAGGAGTTATTGAGAAGGTCGACCCTGCAACTACACCGATTGAATGGGCAACGCCGACTGCCAATGTGGACAAGGGAAATGGAATTATTTGAATCTGCGGAGATTTTCGGGTCACCCTCAATCCTAAGGTTATCCCATGCCAACATTCGAAGAGTTGACAGTAAAAATAGCAAGAGGCAAAGCATTTAAGGTAATTGACTTTAAAGATGCCTATTTGCAGATGGAAGTGATGGAGCAATGGCGGAGGTACCTTATATTGCCATATATGTGGGATATTTCCAATTCAAGAGATTGCCATTTGGATTATCAGCCTTAGATTATCAGTACTCATTTTCCAACAATATATAGATGAACTCTCGCAAGGGATTGACTGCACTGGTACACTATTAGATGACAAATTGTCACCAGTCCAGCAAGAGAGGAACACCTGCAAAACCTCAGGGTTTTCGAATGGCTCAAGTGAGCAGGGTTGCACCTGAAACTCACCAAGTGCCAGTTTATATAGAAGTAAGTCAATTACTCAGGCCATCAAATTGACCATTGAATTGAGCAAGGCATCCACCCAACAGAGGAAAAGGTGGAACCGATCAATAAAACACCAACTCTGAGAAATGACAAGGAACTACAGGCATTTTTGGGATCCATCAATTTCCAAGACCAGTTCATTCCCCAGGTACATGCTTGCTGTGCTGATTTGCACCATCTTAAAAGCAAGAAGAGGAGGGTAGACTGAGGTCTATGCAAAAGATTTGCTTTTAAGTCAAGCTACAATTCCATATGATAAAACCAGACCACTGGTAATATAGTAGCATGTGATAAGTCCAAACGTGGAGTGAGGGCAGTCTTGTTCCAGACTATGGCTGTCGGGCAAGATCGGCCAATCGCCTATGCATTATGAACATTGACTGAAGTGGAACATTATTGTGTTCCAATTTATCAAGAGGCCTTGGTGTTTATAGTCAGAAAGTTCCACCATTATCTGAGGGGATGACCATTTCAACTCAAAATGGATCATAAGCCACTGGAATAAATTTTTGGAAAAAAGCAGTATGGAAGAAAACACTTCAAAATATTTTTACTCTTACAACCAGTTTCTTTACTTTGTAAGATCATCAGATGTGAATGAAGTTACAAAGTAATGGAACCAGTCTTGCATAAGAATAAAAATATTTTTCATGGAATTCACCAAGTGTTTTACTTTATGTTGTCTTCACATAGCTCATTATTACTCTAAACATTGCATACCTATTCATAATAAATAATAAGTAAGAAGAGGAGTTGGCTGAAATGTTCTAAAATGAAAAAAAGATTAAGCAGAAGAAAGTAAACCCAAAAGATTTACTTATTTTTATCTAATGTCAAGGACTGCATGATTACAGACTGACCTGTTTTTCAATTCTCTCAAAAAGCATCATAATTGAATCCATCACAGTTGATGCAAGATGAGTTTCTTGAGGTTTAGTATAACTCCTCCATCGGCAAACTTCTGCAAATACTAGTTTTACAAATATTGGCAAAGAGCATTGCCCAATTGCATTTGCCACTAGACGCCATTGATAATTTGTGAGATCCCTGTTTGCTGTCCTCATCCACATTCTAAAATATAAAATGGGGGGTCAGAACAGGATTGTCCAACCTTGTCAGCAGAGGAAGTCATATTTAAAACATATATCAAACAAATGTGTCAGTAAAGGCCCTTTAATTAAACTACCCTTTTCAAATAAAATAGTATAGTATTTTTTATTTTTGCACATATAGATAACTCCAACACACAAACCAATTGATGAATATCTGATTGTATTGTAAAAATAGACCAGCAAATTCTAAAAATATTTTCACTGAGTAAATAAAATTATGGTTTTCATTTGGTTTAATTCCTTTGGTGTATTATTGTAAGAACCATTCATGATAAATTAGCAACTGAAGTGTGTTTTGGTCAGGATAGTTTACTAGACATAGCTCAGAACTGTATAGGTCTCTCATATTTATGAGGAAACAGGTGTTTTGAAAAGCCATTCAAAGTGTACATGAAACCTCAGCCAGAAAGATATTGTGAACAGGCTACCTTCCTGGCTACCTTATTGTCCCAAGCCACCTATTACCCTTTCCATAAGAATGTGGATAACTTGAAACTTGCGATAATTTGAGGTGTTCTATAAGGAACATCTTCTTTATTTATGGATAAAAGTTTCTACCTTAACCCTTTAACTTAGTAGTTCTGATGTATCCAAAGTAGTATCTTTTCCTCTTGTGTACATGATTCTTTTAATGGAAAAATATGAAATTTTTGAAAATTTATTTATTAATTAAACTTTTGTGAAGCCTTAATAGAACAGAGAAATCAAATATTATGATCAAATTTTTGCTCATTATTTTTTGAGAATTACCGACTTTAACAAGGAATTATATTCAAAATAATTATATGGTTAAAGGATTAATTTTTTCTAAAACTTTAAAATTTTACAAAATATCTAGGCAGACACATCTTAGCCCACAGTGAATCACTTTCTGGATAGTACATCAATGAAGCCTAACTTAGGAGCACTAAACTCACACTTTTAATGTTAACCACAAGTTGCTTGGTTTATGGAAATTTGGCTGTAATAAATAATGAATCGAAAGATGACAGACCAAAGCTTAGATAAGTGCTACAGTTGATAGCAAAGCAATAGGAACTTCAAGATCTCTGACAAATAGGGGCCTCCATTACTGACTCGAACTATAAGATCCTTCCCCTTATACACCAAATTGATGTATGCTACTTACCCTTACTTTGTCTCCAGGGTTCTATTTGTTTGTATTGCTGTTTTCTTTTTACTTTGTTCATTTAGAAACATTTTTGAATGCGGGGGAAGGCAAGGGACTGGTGGTGGGGTTAAGATACTTTTCCTTGAAACACCTATTGCTTTGCTCTCAGCTAGAGTAAAATTTATTCAGGCAGAAATAAAATAACTTAGTTTATGAGAGGATAATTCCCAGTTATCATAAAAAGAGAAGGATTGAGAGGTTTTTGAGAATATTTGTCTCAGAGACAGACCAAGGTTGACTCATTACAGAATAAAATATTTCATTGATTTTTATCAGAAAATCGGGATACTGTCAGAAAAATAATTCTTAATTTTAAGCTAAGCTGATTAAAATTGGATGATTTTTTAAGATGAGTGTACACTACATGGAATGCAGCACAAAAATGTTAGAATTTTTGGAATATAGAAGAAGATTGTTAATTTATAAAATGCAGTGTATGAAAACTTTCTACACCCAACCTCTCTGAGGAAATATTTCTTTTAACTATTTACACATGATTCATTTGGAATAAAAGTAAATAAACTATTAAAATGAAAGAGACAGTAGACTGTAAGTTACATATATGAGATATTTTATCCAGGGAAACTGAAAATAATTTTCCTATCATTATTTGTTGAATATCATCTTTTTGTAGAAAAATTTCACCAACCTTATAACCTGCATAGCAAGATCTTCCCCTAGATCAGTGACCTTGATAAAATTTTCTTCAAAATCAATCATTCTTCGAAGCAAATGATAATCTCTAGATACTTCAGGGTTATCAGCTTCCTCTGCACAAGACACAACTATCTGGAATTTATAATATGAAAAGGGAATAGAAGTTTACTTTAACAAATTGAGGAGAATCCAATGATTAAAAAAAATTATTTCAACCAAAGAATGTTCAAATAAAAGATTTATAATCTGCTGTTTTTAATCAATAAGAACTCATGGTAAAATACCTTGCAATGTGGAGGAAGACGAGTAGGTAACCAAGACACCTTGTTTGCTCCTTGAGCACCAGTTAATTGGTCTACAGAATCTAGGAAAAGAAGTAAAGGCTGCTGAGCCGATGCAAATGTTAAAAGATGCTTAAAATGAGCCATCAATGGAACAAGATCATCTGGAATATCTTCAAAAGGCAGCATGTAGTTGTAGGAAATCTAAAAATGAATTTTGGAGTTAAAATATGAAAGAATAATTCTCGATAGCAAATAAATAGGAAAGCATAATTAATCAATATTAAGATGTAGCTCAAATAGAGAAGAATGGTATTAAAAATATTGAGCTTTGAAACATCAATAAAAAAGAAATTTGAATTAAAAGAAGTCTAAAAGAAACACTTTTAAGTAATGCAAATAGGTAACATAAATTTAAAAAATGCATTTTCCTCTTTGCTATATACTCACACAAGTAGAGGACAAAAATGTATTCAGTGATAGTTAACATATTATTGTACCTTTTAGCGGAAATGTAAAACATGAGAATTTAAAGCTATATATTAAATAACACATACCTGTTGGCAGATTGATATCAGAGTAGGGGTAAGAGCACTGCTGTCAGGGGTTGTGCCCAAAAAGCGAATAATACAAACAGGTCTCGTTCCAGCAAACCAAACTGGAGTCATTGATGCAGATTTAGCAAGGAGAGAAGTCTTTCCACAACCACCCTCACCATGAAGTACCAATGGCCTTCTCTCCTCAGTAACAGTATTGTTATCTCCCTCTAATTGGTCACTTATCATATAAATATGTATTCTTTCAAGATCATCTTCTCTCCCATAAAACACCTTTCAAGAATGATTAGATCAAGATGATAAAGGAGTTAAGCACACAAAAAGATCAAATTATTAACCTAGCTCATTTCAGAATGACTACATGTCAAGAGAAGTGAAAGAAAAGTTAGTGACTGAAATTAGGTGACTAAGCAGCAGAACATAACTAATGGATAAACAGCTACAGTAGCAATTGATATTGACTGAAAAAACACAAACTGAAAACTCTCCAAAAGAGTATAATTGATAATTTGCCAACTCAAAGAACAATTTTAATGCTGCTGGATTCAACTCTTCGTTACTGAATTTCAGCAAAATATTTCTATAAAATTTTAAAGATTCTCTTGTTCGTAAGTTATTTTTTGCTCCATTAATATATATGATATATAATTATGAATTAAGCTCTTGGAATTAAAATAAATATTGTTTTTTACGAACAAATTTCCATTTTTAATACCTTGACAGAATTGTTGCAAGCATGTAAATGTTGCAATATCTCAGTAACAATTTGGCCCTGTGCACTAGAGTCTTCTTTCCTCATAGCACGATCAACCAGTTTAGTAATAGATCGATAAAAGTGAGTCAAGAAATGAGACAAATATTCTTCATGAGTCTCAGAGTCCAAACCTTCCCGACCAATCCACTCAACAGTATATCTATACAAATAAGGAAAAACAAGTTAAATTAAAAATAGAAACAATTGCTTAACCTTTTTATAGCCTTGTATCAATGTCATTCAAGTTCTATGATGCTCTGAAGATGTCTTTAGTTTTAAGGAGACAACAAATATATATCATCAAAAAGGACACAGGATTTTTGTTTCATAAACTATAAAAAATGTCTTATTACCGATACAATTCAATCTATGGCAAGTACATAAGATTCCTTCATAAAGTTAAAAATTAAACTATGGTAAAACAGGGTTTAATTATAAATTACTAATTAAAAAAAATGAAATCACAGAAACAACGTGCAACAAGGATATTAAAATTACACATACCGTTGGAGATTACTGCTCTCTATTTTTGCTGGTAATCTTTCATCTCGAAGATTGCCAAGTAATTTGGTAGCTTCAGTATCTATGCTGCGATTCAGAATGTCTATGAATAGAGATGCTTTTCTCAAATTTTGAAGATTAATGTTATTAATGTAACGTACATAAGCAAGGCAATGGTTTCTCGTATTTTTCACATTCAATATACCATTGATGACTTCTCTTTCAGTCACTGTAAAAGAATCACAAAATAACTTATTACTTTAGATTTAATATTTCACTGGAATAGAATAAAAGCAATCATATATTCTTGCAAAAATGTTCATAATTTGTACATTTTTTTTTCAGTTTTCTCTAGAACTAATATTAGGTGATGAGTATACCATACTGTGCAGTCCAGGACCCTTCATCCAGATATTCCTAACCTGCTAATTCTAACCAAAAGGAAATTCGTGACATTGTTGGTCTGGAAAATTTTATCCACCAAAATCAATCTCCAAATTTCTTATAAATTTAACCCTTTAACCTTGCAATATAATTGAAATGTGATTCTTCTTTAATATAACTCTCAAATTAGGATAAAATAAAAAGTAAAAACTTCTCAATTCAAATCAAACATTCCTCAATTTTAATTTTCAATTCAAATTAGGGTGAATATA
>KZ308551.1:64739-81880 GCA_000376725.2 Ladona fulva
AAGAATAGATAGAGAAGGTAACCGTACTTATGAGATTAAGAGCAGAATTTCAATTTGAAAGAGCCTTTCAAAGGATCAAATCTCTCTGAATACTGTCAAAAATATAATTGTTATTCTAAGGAAGATATTTTCCAAATTTTATATACATAGTGCGGTCCTATATATATAAAAAACTTGGACCATGAAGAAGAAAACTATCCCAAGAGCTCTAAAATGTGGTTATTGAGGAAGATGGAGAGAATGAGATGGATTGACAGAGTAAGAAGGTTTGAGATGTTCTCAGATCTGAAGAGAAAGCAAAGTTACAAGCAAATGAAGGGACAGGCACAGGATAGGGAAGTTTGGAAATCTTTAGCTCACACCTGTCCCAGGACAGATTCATTTTGATGATGAGAAAGAATAATGCATATCATTGATTATCAATTGCATATAAAATTTTCAATCAAGTTTCAGGGCCATCTTTACAAATATATACGCAATTTTTATCATGGCTTTGGAAGCTTTAATGGCAAAATACGCATATTTAATTCTTTTTCCATTTAATTCTATATAATGTCAACGAAAAATAAAATCTGTGGAGTGAAACTGTTCTTTGAATCAGTTAATTCAATATATTAAAAAAATGTATAATCTACAAAGAGAGAGACCTGAAATTCAAGTCCATGCTTTTCTCGGCAGAAATCTTTGATTTTCGGATATACTTGAGCCATGAGTGTATTCCTCTCCAGGGTGGTGTCTGCAATAAAGTTTTTAAACAGCACAAATGAAAATAAAGATTTTGTTGCTTGAAGCCACTACAAAGTGATCCATTACAATTAGTTTAAAAGACATTTCACGAGATACTTATATGAAACATTATATTAGATAAAGGTGTCCAATATTATTTTTTGAAATATTTTCATAGGATTATTAAATCTTCGGAAACAATTATTCTCTCAGAACTGTATTTTAATGTCTCCTTCCAGCTGAATACCTGTGAAAGTCGAACTTGTAAATATCCTTACAATTTTTGAGCTGACAGGTGGAAGGCTTTCTAAAGAGCCAGCGAAAATAAGATCAACTGTTCGATCATCCATGCTGATTAAATAGTTGCGCTCTTGAAGAGCAAAATCTTTCGTCCCTTACGGTGGAACGTAAATCGTTGAATGGTGCTTTATTCCATCCCTTTCCATAACAGATTTCCTCCCCGCCATATACTTCCCTCCAGAGCATCGTGTCCTGGTACGCCTGGTACAAACCTGGTGACCTCGAAATGATTTACTGAGGTCAAGGGGTCTGTGGAACAGTAAATCAATATTCCCTAATTTCAGATGTTGGCGCGGAAACGAATATCTATTTGCCCTCTTGTTTATTCAATAATCGTTCAAATGTTTGCGACTGTAGCTGTATAACTTATCGCTTCATAGCACATTTACTTTCTGTGTCGGTAAAATTTTTAATATTATGTCAAGCAACTTTTAAAATACACAATTCGCTTTTCTATATTTCGAAATGTAGTACGAATCATCTGCCGCTATGGCGTATCTGTTCTCGAATCAGCCAATTATTTTTCCGCTAACTTCTCTCTACAGCCTCTATAGCTCTATAGATACTGGTAAAGCGTTATCCGAACAGCTGGAGCTAGTCATCGTCTCGGGATATGTCAGTTGATAGTTAGCTAGGATTGTATCTAATGAATCAGTATTTGCCAGTGTTGGCTGTTTGTCAGGACCCCTGAGAGTTTTTGTCATTCCAGCGATCACTTAGTCACTCGATGTAGTTCCAGCTTTCCAGACTAGCTTTGTTGAGTACTTAATGTATTTCCAGACCTTGATTTGTGATTTTAGATAGCATTGACTAGATTTCTTAGGCAGTTAAAATGGGATCATGTTTTAAAATTTTGTGTATCGTAGTTGTGGCCCACATTACTTATGCTAGTCGTGTTACTGCAAATGAAGAAGACCTCGGTTCGTTGCAGCTAGTCCACATAGTAAGTGTTTATTTAGTTTTATCAAGCAGAAAGCATTTTTTCTTTATGACCAAATTCTCTGTTGATATTTCTAGATTTTTAGGCACGGAGATCGAACACCTGTTGAGCCATACCCTAATGATCCTTACAAGAATGTATCTCTTTGGCCAGTTGGATGGGGTCAGCTAACAAATGTAAGAATTTGACTTATGTCGTTGATTGATTTTCTATTCTCCTTAGTTGATGTATAGTTAATTTAATTCTATGGATAACTGGGAAACCTTTTAATCCTCTCCAAAATGCAAGAATTGAGGGAGCGCTACCTTAAACTTTAAATAGTCTCTGTAGTCCTATGTTTGCACGTAAGAAAATAGAAATGTATTCTTCCTATTAAACTATAATCACGATTTTGAAGACAAGTTAGTGTGTCAATTTCTGAATATCACAGTGAAAGGACTTTTTTCATTTAGGTTGGGAAAAGACAGCATTATCATCTTGGAAAATTCTTTCGACGTCGATATGCCGATTTTCTCAGTACCAAGTACTTAAAAGAAGAGGTGTATGTTCGGAGTACAGATGTCGATCGTACCCTAATGTCAGTGGAGTCAAATTTGGCAGGCCTCTACCCACCAGTAGAGAATCAAGTCTGGGAACCTGGAATGACCTGGCAACCTATTCCAGTTCATACCGTTCCAGAGTCTTTGGATGAGGTACCGCATTTTTCTTTCACTATTTTCCTGTCATTCTAAAACTTTTTCATTACTGCCTTAAAATAATTTTTGCTTAGTAAGTTGGATTTCGGTGGATTTAGTGAATGAAAATTTCAGTGGAAGTTAGTGGTGTCAAATGCCATTATTGATGTTTTACCACAGATTTCATTCGTGTAATTTGTGATTGTTGGGGTCGTTTGTTTTTCTCCTGCAATGAAATTTTTATTTGGAGAGATATACTGAAGATAAAATCTGAAAGATCAAAAAGGAAAATTCCTGAATACAAAAATGAGGTATTATTTTTGTAATTTAATATCTTTAGCTTGGAAGTAAATTGTAAATTCAATCCATCGACAGATCTATTGTAACTTAGTTTTTGAATCACTAAGCGAAATTTTTCAACACTTTACAGGATAGAATCAGATGCTTATTTTTGTGACTATTTATGATTTATTCTGTGAAAGTGCACCTCTGTTAAACGAAATTTTAAATATTCCTTGTTAATTTTGCATATATGTTTTAGTTTTTTTTATCACTAATAGCTTCCTTGCTAATAGAGCTCTTCCTTATATTTTGATGTAACCCTAGCTTGTACTGATATTGTATGTTATTTATTTTTCCTGTGACATAAATTGTCAGGGATGCTTGCAATGACTGTTTTATATGGCCAATCTACAATATCTTTCATTCTGATTTACTTATCCCCAATTTTACAGGTTTTGTCAGCTAAAAAACCTTGCCCCCTCTATGATGAGATGGTAAAGAAGGTGAAGCAGTCTCCTGAAATCAAAATGAAGAATGAGGAAAATAAAGCATTGTACCAGTACTTAACAGAAAAAACTGGGAAATATGTACATGATCTCTTTAGTCTCGAGAATGTATACAATACACTTTTTATCGAGGTATGCTGTATGGGGTGTATTTCTTTTAAAGTCCTATTATATTTAGTTATTTCCTGTAAATCACAAAAAAGTACTCTCTTTTAGGAAACAAACAATTTCACTTTACCAGAATGGACCAAATCTGTTTATCCAGACAAAATGGTGTCCTCTGCTGCTCTTTCCTTCAGCATAGCTGCTTACGACAAAGATCTACAGAGACTCAAGATGGGTATGTTTTTATTTTTACACTTGTTTTTTAATGTATTTTATTTTATAATGTGACCAATATACTTATGGATATAATGTATACTAGGTTTTTATTTTATTCTATTAGATATCCTATCCTAAGTTTGTAATGTATCAGTTAAGTATTTAAGTAATTGTAAAATTTTTGAGAAAGAATTAAATACTGGAGCATCTCAAATTCCAACCCAGTTCTTTTTATGAGGTCAGCGTTTTGGCCTTGAGTCTGCAAAAATCTTCAGGATGTTGGTGGAAGGAGGAATTTTGTCACTGTATAGTTAGCTAGTTTGATAACATTCTAACATGGGTAATCTTCATATTTGCAGAGCATAATATTTTTCTTGTCCTATTTGAAGATAAATTGTCTGTTCAAACTGTGTTGATAATGGATATGTAACTTTGAGTGTTCTCTTGGTTAATCAGTTATCATATTCTATAATGTATCTCACTTAAATGATGGGTAAGGCTGCACCTACATTGGATCCATTTTTCTCCTGATCTGATGTTGTATGATGTCAGAAAAAAAACAAACATGAAGATATTGAGGGCACCTACATTTGAAGGAGATTCCCCATCCAACATTGCCCAACTGAGAAGTCTAATCAGACATGTTTGTTTCCAGTCTGATGTCTCCCAATGGACATCAGCCAACATTGGATCGGTAGAAAAATGGATCCAATGTTGGTGTAGCCTAAGGCGGCTGTTCATGGTATAATATCTGTAATGAGTGCTTGGGTTCTGAGACATTAATTTACTTTGTATTACTGCTGTTTATATACTGGATGATCTAGTAATACATGAGTCAAAAATAGGATGGCCTTGAACTTGAACTGAATGTTATGGAAATTTGTCACTATTTCTGATGCATTTTTGAAAATTCTCTATTTCCAATTAAAATTGGGAAACATTCTTGTGCTATTTAAAAGGAAGGAAGGACCATCAAGAAGGTATTTATTTTGCTTAGAGATTTTGATTGATTATTTTATTTTGAAACAATCTTTTTTTTTGTAGGTCCCTTAATGGGAGAAATCCTGAAGCACATGAAAAGGAAGGTAGAGGGCACATCAGCTCACCCAAAAAGGAAGCTTTTTATATATTCAGGCCACGATACCACTATTGCTAATGTCTTGAATACCTTAGGATTGTTTAATCCACGATTTTGCCCTCCATATGCTTCTACCATAGCTTTTGAGCTTTACTTGAGAAAAAATGGTGTATATTATGTATCTGTAAGTATTAGTTGTCATTTACTTAAATTTTTTGATTGGGAAAAATGTTGGTATTAAAGGGGAATATTTTTTGAATGGGTAACTGGATTAAGAATCAAAGGGTTTAGCTTGTTGCTGCACTCCTTGCAAGCCTGTTCCTAGCCAGTTGTTTCATTCCCTGATAATATCTTATTTTCTTTCTTGTACGTAACTTCCACATAAATTCAACCATTCCTCACAATACTGTCCTGAGCAGACAGTGTACCTGATTAATTTTACTTTTTTCACCAAGCTTTCCTCAGGCTTCTCTTATTTCTTTTCAAAGGACTTAGTTTCCAGGTCTGCTTTCTGCTGATGTTATGTTCCAAGTTTCACAGTCAAACTAGACAAACTATCCTTATAGATATTTATGAGCAGTTTCTTCATATACAGGTTATATTGTTGCCTGTTTACAACTACTTCTGCTGGAATACTCTTCACTTGGGTTATTCTACTTTCTCTACTAGCCACTTTATTTGTAAATAATCTTCCTGCCTAAATAGCAGTATTCTTGGACTAATACTTGTTTGTCAATTTCTAATTTCACCTGGAAATTGTCTTCTGTTTTCTCTACAAGCAATTTTGTAGTTTTAATTTATAAAGTAATGTCTATTCATTTTTTTTAAATCAGATAAATTTTCCTGATTCTCTGTACAGTGAACTCCCAATTATCCATGGTTAGACTGTTTAATTTCTAAATTGTTTGTAGATTATCTGTGCATGATTTTTTACTCTTTGTCAATATTTGTATTGTATGTAGGAATACAACAACGACATTATCGCTGCTGCTAAAATCATCCACATTCTGGGGAAGAAAACTCCTTTAGAGTTCATTAAACAGTCAAAAATTATACTTAGAAAAAGTAATATTTAAGTAAATTATGAACGTTATAAATGAGTGTTTTATCAGCATTTTCTAATTATTTGTGTACCCATTATTAGTGTGCATAATCAAGAGTTAACTGTATAATATATTTCAGTCCATTCTACTCGTACGTTGGAAAGAGTTGAACATTACAAATGTTTATTCACAGTGAGCCTATCCAAATGCATGATTGGATATTATCATGTGTGTAATGAATCATTTTCAGATGTGAATTATGGGTGAAGAAAAAAAATGTGCAGTCAAGTTCATTTTTTATGCACACTGTCTTGTTTTGAAACTTAATGGTTTTATGACATGCATGTGACTCATCAAAAGTTTCGAAAAAAAGAATCTTTGCTTTTTGTAAATGCGTCCGAGCTGTATAAATTCAAGAATATTTGTGTCAACTTATTTAACTATTTGTTTAAAATTGCAGACCTTGTATAAAAATGGGACACAGAGGGAAGATTTTGTTCCTTTGACCATTCCTGGATGTTTGCAAGAGTGTCCTTTGGAAAATTTTGTAGAGCTAATGAAACCAATAATACCTTCAGATTGGGCTAGGGAGTGTGAAAGAGGTGGATACTATTCAACATCTAGGTTATTTGCAACATCAGGGGCACTACCCTTGCCTGACCTTGCCTTAATCGGTATGTACCCTGTGCTATCCTCATTTTGATTTTTATAGTTCTTAAAGTACTCTGTAATGTCTGTCGTATAAATAACGGTACTGCCATTTTTAGTCCTAATGAGAAGTAATTTTAGTATTATATGTATATAGTATTTGCGTAATACAGTAACGTAGTGTTTATAATTTTAAAGAATTGTGTAGTATTTTGGATCAGAATTTTTCTTGAATCTGTCAATACCGACCATTGTCAACAGAGACCAAAGATATTGATATTTTGTTTCTAATCTTAATGCAAAGGAGTTTGAAAATGTATGTAAACAAAGATAATGGGTCTTATCTGAGTATCCCTCTAGTTCTAAACTGTCCTCAGATTATCTTATTTAAATATTATCCCTGCCCCTCTTTGCTTCTGTGTTGCTTCAATGGGAAACATGCCCTCTTTAGCTGTTTGGCCCCTTCCTGTTTTTCCTCTTGATTCTTTGAATGGTTTCAGATAGGCTTATCTAAAACACTGCAATCTGCATGGGACATCCTGTCAATTAAAGGATTAAAATTGAGATTTCCTTCTTGTTTCCCTTAAAGGATGTGAGTGAGTTGATTTAGTTTGGAGTGATTTACACCATTTAAATACTGTTATGGATTTTGGTTTGTCTATTAATAGATGAAATATTGACGGTTCATCTCTCTAATATGTTATGGTTCTTTGTTTGAATGATTTTCTCCTTGTCATTTCTCTGAGGTTATAAATAACAAGATGGGGAACTTTGGATGTTTAGGTTTGCTTGTGATATTTGGGCAGTGTGAAGCTAAGATTTATCACTAATCTTTGCCTTCATTCTCCTGATTTTTCAGCATCTCTTTACTTTGCCTTTTTTCCCAAGTAACTTTTGTGTAACAATTGTGCATGGTGGTGTGCTTCAGAAAATATTCTCCTTATTAACAAATGTATGCTGTAATGTTTTAGTTCATATGGGATGTATAAATTTGTAAAACCTGATTCTCTTGCTATTGAAGTCACTAATTCATTTTTCAATGATTTCTTACAGCTCTTATCACATCAGGAACAACTGCTCTCATTTTAACCATTGCCATTTTTGCTGTTATGTACTACTGGTGCAGACGTCGTGAATCTCATAACTGGTACTTTAGACTCAACTCAGATGATACGTAAACTATTTTTAACTGTTGTGACTGAAAGTGGGTCTGGGAAATCAGGGAATTAAGCAGGATTAGTTTTTGATTTTATTTGGCTGTGACCATCCATATTGGGTAATTAATTTTAACATGATATTGGGTCTCTTTAATTATTTCCAAACTAATGTTGAAGTATTTTTTGTGAGGAACTTTTTAATAACTATTTGACATGTTGGAGGATTGAACATTTTCAGATCTGACATATTTACTGTATTATTTCCTATTTTAAGGTATGTCCATCTATTTCTAAAATGTACAAAGCTCAATGTAGCAATTGTATTATTCAAATCAGATTTTATTCACAACATTCCATTCCAACTATTTATGATTTTAGTAGCATGTTAATGATATACCTAATCAGTTGGCATTGTACATTTTTGTCATTGCCATGGTGCACCTAATTGATCATTCAAAATTTGTAAACTTAAGACTATCTAAGTTTATTATCCTATATCTGATTTTTTTATTGGCTTGGGTATGACAAATTTTAAGTGAAATCAGTTTATAGTTAATGATGATGCCATATTCTAAATAAGTGTATGATTCTGATATTGCAGAAAGCACTCTAGTCATGAATGTTTTAATTTCTTAATCTATTCTAAGTTGATCATCTTTCGTACATATTTGGAAAATAAATCAAATTTCAACTTTCTGATGTCATCACATTTTTCAAATTTTTAATGGTATCAAAGTTTGTATGGTGATTTTAAAATTATTGTATAACACACAAGGGGACCAAAAGTGGATTTGGGCATTGAGATGATAATGAGAATCTTGTGCTGTTATTTTGTGAAATTCCATTCCACTGAAATATTGCCATTTTGGGATGAATAAAATGCTTTCCTACCAATCAACTGCTCATCAGTTGTCCTTAGTGACTTATTTTTATTTAAAGAAAACATTTGTCAAATAATACTCAAATTCCTCTTCTGTGGGGTTAATAGTGTATTTCTTATCTCTGTAGATTTTATTCATTAAAATGAGGAAGAAACTAGTATTTTTATTTTTTAAACTTGGATTTTGGAATAAAAAAGCCGAAAAATAATCTTAAAGTCTGAATAAAATATTGTAGCATGGGTTTAAAGTGTATTGTGATTGGGTACTGATATGCTGTAAGAATAAGTTTTCAAATGTAAAGCAAGACATGGCCATTTATTTATTTTATGGACGTGGTCCAGTCCATGAAGTTCACCAATAAAATAAAGATTTTTTGGTTCTTTTATGAATTATGCATCTTAATGTCATAGCATTTTCAAAGAATGAGCACTTCAAACTATTTAGAATGTAGTGAACAGTTCTCAATATTGGTGAGCTGAGAATTAAAAAATATAAACTATCACTCAGTTGGATAAGTATTCAAATGTAGCTCATATTCTTTACTCTGTAGTTAAATCTTTTATTTATCTATCTGATAAGGACTTTAAGATCAATCATTGTGCGAGCTCCTCATAGGCATTGTTTCAAATAAGACTGATTTAAAGCTCACTAGACTTTGTTCCTATGGATGGATACTGTGAGACCTCTATGGCAGGGATGTCAAACCTATTGCTTGAAGAGGGCCATATTTGATTAAATGAAAGTTTTGTGCCAAACTGTAGTGAGTGAATTGTATTATGTTAACTGAGCTTAACCTTTAAGGGAGCTCAAAGAAAAAAATTATCATTCCCCTTGATTTATTAAATCTGAGAAAAACTCGAATATTCTTGAAGTATTTTTTACTCCTACTCATATGAGGGGATTGCAAGCATTTATAGATTTATCAGAGCATTTGACCAATTGGTGACTATTTGTTGACAGATGTCACTTGTAGGTTTCATGTACTGAAATAGAATTGATTTTTCTCAACATACATAACAAATTACTAAATTTTTGCTTTCTGTTATAGTGGTATGTTTTTAACCTTTAAAATCTCTGTTATAACATATATCTTGGATGTGTACCACAAAGTTCAATTTTTATGAATATGTATTTGTATTGTGCCCCTGGTGGTTATGCAGCCCATAGTATTAATATTTACCTATATAAAATTCCTTAATTAAGGATGTGATGTGGAAAGTAGCATTTGTAGGCTTAACAAATGCATCACAGAGGGTATTGAAATCAAGATGCCAAAACAATTTCAAGCAGTAAGAATACGCTGAAGTACGATTGGGATATCGAGCAGAATGAATGACGATTCACACACTACTCGAAGTTGAATAAAACACTTTCTCTACCATAAAAATCGAAATGATCTACTTTCCTTAAAAGTTAATATACAAATCTGCTCGAAATAACAAGTAATTTTAAACTTCGAAAAACATACTTTTGAATGCTCAAGTATCGACGAACCCCAATGGGATTGAGTTCAAAATTGCACACAAGTATCCATTAAATATATGGAAATTAGGTACACGTATGTACTACAAAATCCTTAGTTTATCTTACCTAAGTTAATGGCCAGCTCATCACTGGGTTAAACGGGTACTCCCCCATCCCACCAAATCGGCTTGAGCTCGGTAGCAATAAGCTAGTGGTAGCCAGCATGAGCCTGCAAGAAGACATCTCCCCACACAGAAAATTTAGGTTCCTTTACACATTATACTTCTAACATTTTTATGAAAAAAATGTTTTATATCTAAAATACTAAGTTATGAAATGTCAGTCTTGTAAGAAGCGAGGTAATTTTTTGTAAGGAATGGGAACCTCTCCAGCGGAACTCGACGGCAGTGATTCTCCAAACTAAATATAGAAGGCGGAAGAAATAACTCTTTTGAATAGTATACGATCCCCGTCATGGAATTGGGTAATGTGAGGCAGTGAAAGGTCTCTCTACAAATTGTTTGGCAAAAATTTTGCATCTTCCTCAAATGGTAAAAATTCTTCTTAAATTTTGATTAGATAGTACTATTGAAATATCTGGGATTTAACCACACTCCAAACAACATGAATAAGTTACTTCTTCAGAAACAGGAGTTATCTATGGAATGCACCATGGAAACCATTGTGAAAGTGGTGAAAAAGATTATTAAATTTGATGGAATAAGAATTATAAAAAATATGGTAATAAACAATAAGTAAGTTAGATTTTTGCAGATATATATGATGCCACCACAGATGGAGTAGTCTGATATCACCAGAAGAAATAGCTGATTGATAAACAGCACAGGTCTGCACCAGTGGTTGGTGCCAGCAACGGGCCTGATGGTGGCACCAGCCACTTGAGGTTTTAAAACTTATCATACAAGAGCATAACACTCAAGCAGCATCCCTTGAATAGGTATGGGTGAAATATAAAATGAAAAATATGCAAAAAGAAGCAAGCACGAGGAAGGCTGTAGGAACTAGTTTATTGCATCACTTTCATGTAAGAGGACCACAAAATGTGCTTAGAAGGTTTTCTCTGGTGTTTACTTCCTCTTCAAACTTTGTTAAGTGTGCTGGATTTGGAGAAGTACTTGCTTTCTTTTTGAGTGATTCTGTGGTGAAAAGGGTACAAAATTGAGCATTGGTGCGGAGCTTGTACAAGTATCAAGGAAAAAATCCTGCTAATGCATTTACAGCAAGATTATCATACAAAATCTCCTACAAATCATAAAAGAATGTTGTCCTAGCACATTGCATACATTTTCAAAGTGATCCTGTTAACAAATCTTTTTTTATAGGCCATGGACTATACTCAACTAAAAAAAAAAATTATTGGGTAAAGTTGACAAACACACTCAAGGTGTTAAGCCGTAAATGATGAAGAAATTCTAGAAGTGTCTTATTTTACTTTTATGATTACAATGTTTCAATATTTTAGCTGAAGAAAATACAGCTAGTTTAGGGTCATTAGAAATTTTCCAAAAAAATCCCCTGGTTTTTCCCCCCTTTACAATGATACTACATTGGTCATATTTTGTACTACATGAAACAGTCATCATTTAGGAATATTAATTTCACTGATAACTGCTCTATTGCCAAAATACTTTAGCATTTGGACTACATATAAGTACATGGCAACACTGATTAAATCCCCTCAAATATGTTTAACTTTACTTTTTAACAGCTTATCTGTCCAGCTCTTTTATGCTAAACATAATAGAAAAATTAGTTCTTTGAATAAAACTTCCTTATCAGAACTAAAATTTTTACTTCTGAGAATCACAACTATCATATATTACAAAAATATTCAAAAATACACAACTCATATATTTTAGTTTTGAAATATTACAATGTATTTTATGAGGATTCTTATAAAACCCTTAATAACAGTATACATTATAATGAAATTCAAAACAGTATTTTAATGACTCGAGGTTTGTCATCACAATTTTTTTCAAGATCACAGTAATTAAAATATATTTAAGTATCTTCCTTTAACTCAATTCTTAAAGGAGCTTGATAGCCAACAAGTAATAGATAAGCAATTTTAACAAATAAATAAATCTCTGAGTATTGATCATAACAATGTATGAAGCAGATCTATTAGGACATCTCATCCCGAACAGACATTTTGATTGCTAATATGTATTCTGTGTTTTTAAAATCTAAGAAGTTTCATACTCCCAAAGATTCTAAACAAGAATAGGTTTAAAATGCATAGGAATGACCAGGTATTTAAGAAATTCTAATTGAAATATCTCAATATATCTGGAAAATAATGCCTTGACAACGATTTAAAAATTTTAAAATTTACATGTCCAGACCTTGTAAAATCTTGAAAATAAGAATCCCTGTTTTCACTTGAAAATTTAGCAATCATTGTAGATTCATCTTCTTCCTCAGTCCCTTTCTTAGCAGCTGTTCAAAACCTTTTTCTTCGTACTTGAGTAATCATGAATGTCAATTGATGAGTTGCTAGAAAAAAAATACTCTATTTAACATATAATTGTTGACCAACATGATCAAATTTTTGCCCAATAGCTAAGAAATAATTTATGACAAGATCACTCCATAACTTCATTATATATTCTGTTAGGAAAACTGATTCCTTTTAGTTCTAAATAGTTCACTTTTAAGTAAATGCAGAATAAAAAACCATTATCACTACCACTTCTCATGCATTAAATAAAAAATTGTTTGTAAATACTAACCTGTATCTTGATGGAAAGATATTTCTTCAAAGTTAAAATATATTTTGCAAATGGCAGACACTTAAACGTGGCTAAAAGTCATGAAATCTTTCCAAAATAATTACACTAGCATTTCATGAATTGATAAAATATCCATTTCTATATCTGAACAAAAACGATGATATGTATAGCACCATTTCACTTTAACAACAGATTTTAAAAATTTGTTCTAAAGTTCTAAAGATTTTCTTCAATTGTATGACACTACTGAATGAATTTCACTTTAAAGACATTTAAAGATTTCAAATTGATTCTTTTAGTTCATTTAATTGAAGTTGCACTAAAAGCACCTCCACACAGCCAAACATCACATTTCAATACTGTTACATCTAGACATCTTCTTAGGATCACATCACACCACCAACTCCCAAAAGGTTTTCTCTGAGGAAAACAAAACAAAGCCCATCATGACACCAGAGAACATACAAAAGAAGACAATACAAGCACCAAATTGATTCTGGACAAGCATTTCTCCAACAAGGATTGAGATCTCAAAAGTTTATCACTTCACCTCTTTAACATAAGTATTTTGGGTCATTCAGATTATTAAGATGATTTACAGAAAATTTTCACTCATACTAACAGTCTTAAACAGTATACTCTTTAAATAACAGTGGATTAAAAAAATAGTGGAAGAAAATTTGAGCAGTTTAGGCAAATTAAGGAAAATAAAATTTTTAAGATATTTATAGCAAGTATTTTGCACTAAAAGCTGAAGGTGAAAGAGCTACTCCCCAGCATTTAAANGGAAGAAAATTTGAGCAGTTTAGGCAAATTAAGGAAAATAAAATTTTTAAGATATTTATAGCAAGTATTTTGCACTAAAAGCTGAAGGTGAAAGAGCTACTCCCCAGCATTTAAAATGAGAGAGTTAAGGAGAAGGTAAATTGTTGAGTTAACTTATGCAGCATGGTACAAAGCAGAAATCCCAAAAATGATCTCAGTAATAGATGGTCAGTTAACAGATATTACAAACTGTAGAATGTGTCGATAAGAAATAAATAAAAAAAGAAAAATATGGTTGAAATAATAACAGATTGGTATAATCATACCAATGCAGAGAGAGTGGGTGGATATTTTCAAGCAGTGAGACAAGTTTCAAAATAGATTTAAAGTGATTCATTGATAAATATTCTTAAAAAGCTCTTAAGTTTTATCATACAGAGAAACTTTTTCTTATTTATTTCCAGAAACTTTTAAGAAAAATAGTCCATCAATTATTATCTTTTTACCAATTAAGTGCCAACAAATGATAATTTAGTAGACTATATTTACTGGATTGGTGATGAAATTACGAAATACATGCTGAACAAATGTATGTACCCTGATTCTCAATAAATAATTTCTTGCAAATCTTCCCACAAAAATGGTTAAATTTGCTAAACAAATAAAAAATATATAACTAAAAGAAGTAATTTTAAATTTGAAGCCATAAAAATCATTTGTGCTGTGAAGACAGACACGATTTCAAGCCCATAAAAGACACCAGTTAATTCTGGCAGACCAAGAAAGGAATAGCAAAAATAAAAGAAAAACATTTGTTGACATAAGCCCACCAAAAATTACACAAGAATTTTTACAGAAAAATCATTCCAAGATTACCATTAACTTACCTCGAAGAATTAACTCCTGCATTCAAGTCAAACTCTCTGGGAACTGGGCCACTTATATATTTGGATACGAACTGAAATGAAAAGCAAATGAATAAGTAAAATAAATTTCATAAATAACACAGTAAATGATAAAAATTGAGCATTTCAGTTTTGACAACAATGTGATCAACTCAACCTCACCCAAAAAATTGTTGGGTAGAAAATCCAAACCTGGCATCCTGAATTAAGAATGTGATAAGCTTGTAAAGAAAAAAATCAACCACTATGAAGCAAAACTTTACACTTTCCTGGAAACATATTACAAATGAAATTAAGCTCTATGTCTACAAGTCTAATGTTACTATAGCATAAAGAAGACTAGCATGCAATTGACAAATGACGATATTTCTAAATGGGAGAAATTTTTAATTTTTAAATAAAAAGATCATGTCCAAATAAGAGGACACTAAATTATTTAGTCTAGAATGATATGGACTTAATTCAAGAAATGCTACTTTTGAATTAAATACAATAAATCCATAAAACATCCTGCCTCATCGAAAAAAATACATTTGTTCCAACATATTTTGGTTACTATATTTGAAGTACTATTTAATTTGTTTTAAAAATTTCTGGTAAATGCTTTTCTAACAGTAATACCTTAATTAATACCTTTTCCTTTTAATTTAAAGATATTGAAAAAACCTAATAAATCTTTCAAAAAAGAACTAGAAATCTCTCAAAATATAATGACCCTAACCGGATAAGCTCATTCAAGGTGAATGAAACAAATAAAATGTGATACTTGAAGATAGAAAATATGATAAATGGGAAGTGTTCTTCTCACCTTATCAAATGGAATAATATATTAGGGTTTTTAAAAGAGGGAAATGGATTTAAAGATCAGAGATGCTGCATAGTTGTTCAGAATTTAGAACTCCTTACATTTTTGTGAAAAGTTGAAGTATGAAGATGAAAACTTGGTAAATTTAAATCACATTACATAAATATACATCATAGTACTAATCTCACAGAATTACATCGGACATACAAATTTCCTAACCATTTTCAATTATTACATTAACATTTACAGAGGTGCTGGGCTGTGGCTTGCTTAACATAACAGCAATAATTAACATGTTACTAAAATTTTACTTCAATATCCTTGCAACATACAATAATATTCAAGAGAAATCATTATGATATATAAACATATAGTAAAATATCATAACATTTCTTAGCATTCTGCATAATCAACTAACTTCAATAATCTCAGTATAAGTAAGATTAACATAAATGAGAGAATGTAGTAAGATAGCAGGAAATAAGTAGTACTTACATTTCATTTCTATCTACAGCAAATTTATTTACTATAAAGGCTATATTACTCTGACATAGTTCTTATGTGAATAAATACATTCTTATTCAGCACTAATCATTATTTCAAGCAGATGACTTAGCTCAGGTATACATAAATGCATAATCATGCTAATAGCCACTTTGACCAAAAGTTATCTAAAATATTTTCACTTTTTAGCATACATATTATGATTCTAAATACTGCTGCGAGGTATATCTTAAATCTCTCATATATATCTTAGCAAAAATGATGAGGTAGCTAATCTAAATTTCTGTGTTGTCTGTGTTTCTTTTTAAAGAAAATGGGATGGGAACATTGAGAGAACATGGGACTATCAAATCATAAGCAATGTCTGCTTATAGACTTGGGACCACAATTCAAATTTAAATAGTTGTTAAATAAGTGATTAACAAAACACACTAGTTACTGTAACATACATACAAGTTTCTCCTATACTTAATCAAACCAAAAACTGTATAAATATGATAAAAATTTAGCTTGAAGGAATACCTCTTTAAAAAAATCTCCAGCAAATTATTACCATTTCACATTTCTACATCAGATGGCTATTTGCTGATCATCAAATAACATAACATTTATAAGTTACCTTGATTGGTGAGCATAATCAGACCTATACTTATGGATTTAAGGGTAATGGAAGGTGGAATATGAAGGGGAAATAACATGCAAAAGTTTTATAATCCTAAACTTTGTCATAAATCTCAACCCCTGTTAATGGGATACTTTGCACAGAGGCTCAAATAAAAAAATTCTATTCAATAAACCAACTAAAAAAGCTTAGAGCAATACTCTAAACTATAACTACCTTAGTGCTATAATAAAAAATTCCAAAACATAATATTTTAGAATATATAAATCATACTTCCAAAGTTTTCTCAGAAAATGAAAACTTGTTGTGGGTAGCTGCAATCTTTATTTTATTTTTGTAAATGTTTGGGGAGAAGAGGTACAGTCATGAGCAAAAAATACTCAAAAATTGCGGGTAACATAAGATTCAGGATACTCTTAAAATTCCTTCACTGGAACACATGTTGCAACACTGTAAGGAGACCATGTCAAACATAACGGTACTTATATTCGCTGCAAGGGTTCGGTTTAAAGAAATGGTAGGAGCATCTCGGGCGGCTACCGTAGCGGACACCCATTTAGAAGGACGGACCTAATTTTAAGAAAGACATTGATGGAAACGTTTTGTATACGCGATGATAGCTCAAAATGTATGAGTTGTAGACAGTGCAGATTGAATGAATTCGCAATTTAGAATCATCAATCAAGTCGAATACGTCTTTTTACCACAAAATAACGTTATGGACCTCCGACTCGCTGATTCTCTAACGGAAGGAGAACAGGTGC
>KZ308551.1:86354-119560 GCA_000376725.2 Ladona fulva
TAAGAAGATTTCTTCTTAAAGCTTCATTGAAAATTTAAGCAAATAAATAATTTCACTCACCCTGTAATTTGTTAGGAATGTTGCTCCCATGCTGATTGCCATATGAATGAGCAAATAGATACAAAATGCAATATAAAAAATTGCAAAAACTGCTATAGCAGCCAGTACTGCCCAATGATGAGAAATATCATACATAACTGAGTGCGCCACAAAATATATGTTTATGGATATCACAACTGTTGATAACACAACAGCCAAGATTTTATTGAACCTGCAAAGATTAATTTGTTTAAAGATACAATAGTAATCATTTTTAAAAGTTACGAGCAAAGAAATATAATGCATAAAAGAACCAATGGGGGAAAGAAAGTATTTTTCCACATCTCTGAATACAGGATAACATGATCTTAGATAAATAATCACTCTGTTCAGATCCTCCAAGTTTGCACACCAAAAGCAGCAAGCTGCAAAGAGGAAATTGAGAACTTCTATCAGCTCTTGGCTTTCAACATGATAAGGAGGACCACTACTATAAAATCATCATGGGTGATTTTAACAGTTATGTAGTTAAGCTAGAAGCAGATGATGCTGTCACAGGCCAGTAACGACCGTGCCATAGAAATGACCTAGGTCACTGCCTGGTAGTTTGCTTAACGTACCAATATGTACATAGAAAATAAATATTTCAAGAAGAATACCACAAGGAACTGGACATGAAGAGGTCCCAATAGAATAAAAAATTAAATAGACTACATATTGGTAAACAAACTCTATGCACAAGAAAACGGGTAAGGGTGATTTTGTGCAAGATGGTGCGCACCCAGGAAAAATCCCAAGGAAGAGACATGAAAAAAGTCTTCCCGGTCCCGTCAGACTTTTTTCAAGTCCATTCTTCCTTGGGAAAACTCTATGCAGTTGCTAACTGCAAATCCTGAACAACTTCCACACTGGAAGTGACCACAGAACAGTAAAATGCAGAATGAAGATTAACCTCTGAATGGAATATAAGAAATTGGATACATGCAGGAAGATGAAATAGGTATTAGAAAATTAGAAGAAAATCAGGAGTACCAACTGGGGCTAAGAAATAGGTTTTCAGTCCAAAAGACAAACTGGATGCCAAAGTCATGGAAGTAGCGAAGAGAACAGCTGAAGTAGTATACAAAGAAAACTGAAGGACAGAAAGTTCAGTGAGAAAACTCGGCAAATGAAGAAACATGAAAAGAAATTGAAGAATTTAGGCACACCAAGGGATGACATTGAATATGCTGAGAATCATAAGTCTATCAGAAGGGAGACATATTAGGGAAGACATAAGTAATTTCAATGAAAGACTTGTGTGAGAGGCTACAGAAAACAAAAAGAGCAGGAAGAAAGCCAGACAATGTCTAATGATTAATAAACAGATCTTAGCCATACAGGTGGCACAATAACTTGATATAGACAAGCAATGGTGAGGACAATACACTTTAATAAGATAAGGCCCATGATTAACTTAACGAAAACAAGGACAATGTATAATTCTTATGAATGAATATGCTATACTTGGGTGTCGATGATGATAACAGGAGTGAAAACTATCATAGATAACATAATATCACTCGCGGGTTGTGGGCAGACCAACTGGAAAGAAGAAATGACAGACGCTGGACATCAGCAGTTCTCAACTGGACACCAACAGATGTGAAGAGAACAAGAAGACTAAAGGAACAATGAGGGAACAGAGATGAAGTGAGATATCAATCCCAGGCATCATGGGTTTGATCCTAGGAGGCCCCAAGAAAGGTACTTTTCCTGTTTAAATACATTGCGCAGTATTTCAAAAATTTGTTGAGGGTAGTTTCCATTAAGATAGAATGTTTTAGTTCATGATATTATTAGAAGACATGGGTTTCTATTGCACATCATAAAGACTTGCCTTGAGGCCATTGGTTGGATGCATCACATTTCACCCATAAGGGCTTCTTAAAATTATTATTGGGGCACTTTCCAAAAAGCAAAATAGCTAAAATTTGGCATATGAATAGTATTTGTGGCTATATTTGATATTCAAGCTTTACAAATTCTAACTTAATCCTTGGTTCAATACCAGAGTAGGTTAAATATTCCTACATAAGAAATGTATGTAAATTCAAAACCTATTTTGAAGTACTTCCTGCTATGATATGCTATATAATGTATATGCTGATAATTGGCAATCTTAAATATATTACTCACATTCCATTTTTAAATTCCCCCATTATGTGTTCACTGGATGTAAAGGCAATGGTAGGCAAAGTGGCAAAAGGTAATTGTAAACTCATTACAGCGTTTAAAATATCATTCATGCCAGAAAGTTCATCAATTCTTGTGAAAAATGCAACACAGAATGTTGGTACAATTGCAATTGTACGAGTGAAGAGAACTCTCTTCCACCTACTCCACTGAAGATTCAGGAATCCCTAAATTAAAACCAAAATATATCAAACTTTAGAGTATGTATACAATACTGCACATAATTATAGAAACAATGTTTATCTACGTAACTAATAAGAATATCATACAATTAAAAATCATTAAAAGGATATGAACTTATGTTGAATGACTGTAAAATATCAATAAACTTCTTACAAAATCTCTATTCTTATGAACAGGACTTATTACAAAATTAATTTGATGGAAGAAATTTCTAGAGATACTGCCCATGAAATGTTATGAATTTGCTAAGCGTAAAATATACATTATACAAATACATAGTAAAGAACCACTGATTTAAACAATTGTTCAGCTCATATATGCTGAACATTAGAATTCCTAAATTTAAGAAATAAAAAGTAATTCGAACCTCCATAGCAAATTGTCCTGCATAAGTTCCTGTCATGGTACTGGACTGGCCAGCAGCTAATATACCTATTGCCCAGATATACATAGCAGCAATGCCAAATTGGCAACCAAGGAAAACTCCTCCTTTGTAAATATCGGCATCGACTAGTTCTGTATTATTCTGTAAGAAAAAGTCCTCTAAGAAACAAATCATCCTCTAAGAAAAGATTTGAAATGTGCCACAGTCATCATCAAACATACAACACACATCACTTCTATGATATGTAACAAGTAACAATTTTACAAAATCAAGGAAATTAAAGAGCAGTTACTTACAGGAAAGACATCAAAATGCATATTTTTGTTTTCCAAACAAACTTCCAGCTGAAATGAAAAGAATGCTTAGTAAGTAAACTGAGATCTGAATCAAATATTAATTCATTGATTAGGTCTGTATGATAAATATCTGATTCTCAAATCACTCAAATTTTAAGATACAGCATACAAATCAACTTTTTGGATATAAAAGTTCCAAATCCAAAAAAAATTAAAAGGAATATGTAATAAAAATGCACAGTATATAAATGTGTGACAACTTACCACTTCTCTGTTGTTTTTTTGATAAAGCCCATGAGCAAAAACAGATACAACAAATACATTGATGATGAAGGAGACAAAAAGAGCGACTCCAGCTTCAATAAAGAAGTAAAAATTTGCCTCTTTAACCTCTTCTTTCTTGCTTCTGTCAATAGCACGTGACTATTATAAAAGAAAATCAGAAGTAAGCATGAAGTGTTTACCCATAACTACAACTCATCCTCAAATCATAGATATATCTTATAAATTAATTCAATCTGAGAAATTACCTTGACAAGGGCTGAGTGAAGGTAGAAATTGTGAGGCATCATTGTAGCACCAACTATGCCGATGGCTTGAAGCACAGCTGAGCTTGTACAGTGCGAGCACCAAGGAATAAACAATCCCTTAACTACCTCTCCTTGTTCAGGAGCCACTACCACATACTGCAATAAAAAATAAACACTCAAAGAGAACACTCAAGATTTAACAACATTTCTTAATTTGAGTAATTCATTGCTTCATTTAATAAGTCAATAGAATATAACTGTTAACAAAACTAGAGCTATTATACATAACTAGCAAAAGTGGTAATTTTTTGAATGTGCTATAAGGCATCTTTTCCCAACATCTGTGGTTCCAAGTTCCATCTTCAAGACAATAAGTCCTACCAAAGCACAAGTTCAAGTAGAAGCGAGTTAATTTTATCATTGACTTATTAAAAATTAAGCAACATATTGGAAAACTAAAAGGTAGAATGAGATAAAACAACATCAACTTGCGTAAGTCCCACCATACAGGCTCCTAAATCCCACAATTGAGACGCACATCAATTGGGAAACACTCTTATTACAGACAAAAATGCTACCTAAAATGAACTGCAATCTCTGACTTCACACATTTTTCTTTGACAAAATTCTAATGTGCCACTTAAGTATTGCACCTGCTCTTATCAGTTTAAATATAAGTGGCCTATATAAAAATGGTCTTTAACCATTTGAGATCAAGAAGAGGCCAGTAAAAGCAATAAATTTGTTTTATGAACCTTATCTTTAAATTCCTTGGAATTTCCAATAATCACAGTCTGCAAAAGTTACTATTTGACAACTAGTCTCTTGGAGACATGACACATGCATACACCCAAATATGGAGGAAACCAAGATTGTGACAATCTTAATGAGAGTTATACAACATAGGAATTTAAGGAATTTTAATCCCAAGATGAAAAAAGTAGAACTATTATTCACAAGACCTAAATTCAGGAGATTATCAAGAACACTTAATTTATGAACATTAACCCTATCCTGACCTAACTGCCCATCTCCAATTGCCTACACTGAGTGCTCAAAACCTCCCCATGAAACTCAAATTACAAATGCAGAGAATTCAGAGATCGGACTGATTTATGTGAGTGACATTCCTACAAACAACTTTAAAGGGCAATTTTGTGTGCTTTGGCCCAGAGTGGACATTTGGAGACAAACTGTTAGGCTGGTTAGGGGTTCAAATATTAGGGTAGTTCCTACATTTTATAATTCCCATAGAATCTCCTGAGACACCTCCTGGGCTTTGCTCTGGTCATCTCCCCTTCAGTTCTCTTTAGAAAACAATTTCGAAAAAACAGCTTTGAGTGATCCTAACTAATTACTAGACAATGTGTAATGCAAAAATATCTCTAACAGATTTCGGAGAATTTGATAAGCAGAATTATCAACATTAACATTAAGAAATTTACTGATTATAAAAAAATTAGAATTAGACATTGGAATAAATAATTTTGGCATTCAATACATAAAATTCATTTTTACCTATTGTAAAGAATAAATATCTTGGCTTGTGTTTGCACAAAACAAATACTTTTCCTAGCTACTAATATCACATCTAAGCATTATCCATGTCAAGAAATATATGTTTAAGGTGAAATTTAGTGAAACACTTTAAAGTATCATCATAGATTATGCATGTATACTTCATTCTATGAAATTCCACTTAGAAAAACCAAAGATTGATCTTTTGAGGATCCAAAATGAATTTTAGTCTGACAATTTTCCTTTTTTTTACACCCATATAAGGCTGATAAATGAATTGACTACTGAAATAGGGTGGAAATTATGGTTTCTTCATTAAAAACAATCAATTAAAATTCTTCAGCTAGTTTAGTTTGATTGTTCACAGCACTGTCAAGCCAACTGTAGTGTAGACAGTACAATCAAGGAATGGAGTCATTTTAAGGCAGCAAAAGGCACCTTTAAATCAGCAATCAGAAATGGTAAACAATGATAACAATTGTCCAGGAAATTCTGGACTCAGTTTATGATCCAAATTCATCACAGATGAACCCTTTCTTCCTCTACGGTTAGAAGTAAACCTTATCTTACAGGCAAATTCATAGAGAAAGCAGAAAATTTCGGTTACAAAACATCTACAGATCAGTTTTGCTTCCCAAATTTGATAAATACTTTCTTTAAAAATGGGCAATTATTTCATTACCTCATATCCAAATGTTAATGCCATCACAGTAATCAGGAATCCAAACAGCATTTCCAACTTTCTTAGTCCATACTTGTCCAACAGCAAAAATGTAAAGGTGTCCAGCACAGTTATTAGTACTCCAGCCCATAGTGGTATACTGAAAAAAAATAGTTTTTCTAAATACAAGAATTCTATTTCACAAAAGTATTCCATCAATTAGCCTGACAACTGGTTAATACCAATTATAAAGAATGTGGAAGGTCTTATTGATAGGAAATGAGTTCAGCAATTGAGGTTTGGCACTTCAAGCACTAAGAAGCATTATGATGATATACAGAGAAAAACACTCATAATAACATTGATTAGTTCAGAGGCAACAGGTTCCTAACCAAAGATATGCAGGAGTAAATATCATAAGATTGTAAATAAATTCTTATTATATTCTTACGCTTTGTTTGACAGAAGAAAAATTGCTATGGCAGTCCCAATAACTTCCTGCATGTCTGAACCAATAATTGCCACTTCAACCATTATCCAAAGAATAAGTCTTGGTACTTTGCGATATTGTCTGTAACACATCTCTGCCAAATGGAGTCCTGTTACAACACCTAAACGAGCTGCTAACCTTTGCATGGATAGTCCCAAGATAGTGGCCCACATAAGCAACCATAATAACTATTAGGAATAGATCAAAATAATTCATTACCATTTAAAGTATAGAAAACATAATAACATTAAGTTTGCAAAGTAGCGTTATTAAATAAAAGCTTTGTAGGTCTAGCAAGGTGTACAAAACTTCCATCCACTACTTACAGACTTTATAAAGTGACAAATGTGAGGCTTTAGGTCATAGAGTATTAATGTATGAAATTATAATGGACTGTTTAAAAATTGACGTGCGGAATATATTCACATCTTTCTCAATCTTCATTATGGCAGTATCACCTTGTATTTGGCTACAGTTCCAGACTGAAGATCAGATTCAATATTTCCTGGGTCAAGATATGCTATACTCATAAGAAAACCAGGTCCAGTGAAAGCCCATAATTTCCGGAAGCTGAATCTAGCCTAAATGGAAAAATAAAAATTGAGGCCAACTTTAACGAAAATTTTACAAAAATACTCGTACACAAAAACAGATTATTCCAACCATAAACCCGTCATCTTAAACAAACTTCTAATAGTAATAAACTTGCAAATTGTAGCTAACTAGAGAGAAAGTCATCATTACTCTTAACTTCCAAATAGTAAATAGGAGCATATAAATAGTAAAACTCAAGGTGTTCAGGCCGAACATTGTGGAACGCCATCTAAATAAATTAATAAGTTCTTCGTATTTTCCACAGTTTTTCTGTGGAAAAAAATGTTCTGTAGAAAAACTGTGGAAAATACGAAGAACTTATTAATTTATTTAAATAGCAGATCTTTACTAAGCGGGTACACTCTAACGTAAACAAATACTCACGTTTTCTACTTGAGGGATGTGAATTTTCTCATCAGCAAAATAAGTTTGACTTGAGCTGGGAGAGAGGGCAGTATTTTCTGATAATACAGAATTGCTATTGGGGGAGTCATTTGCCCTGGGTCTTCTTCTTTCTCCTTGAATGTTGAGTGATAATGATGGGTCCTGATGGGAAGAAAAATCGTATAATGAAGAATTTCTTCAAAGTATGAATGATTAATAAACAAATAAACACATAGAAAACAAAGACTTCAAAGAAAATCATGTCAAGCAGCTATAAACACTTCTAGGCTCAAAATACATGAAGGTCATTAGGGATCCACATATTACATAAAATGAGGTTAAAAAAAATACAAGAAGTAATTAGCTATTGGACTGACATCTTGAAACTCAATAATAATTCGGCATTCTTACCGAAAATGTTCCACTCATTGTCAAATCCTTTCTCTAAGAATAACTTCAGAACTCCCTACGATCACATGAGTAATACACTGCCGTGCTGTCGTCGTAATGCGCTCCGGCTGCCCCTTGTGCAACTGCGCGGAACGATTGTGTTGTGTTACTATATCATGCCCGCTCAGCTCGTTCTAGCGCAGATCTGGCGATTTCCCCTCCAAACTATCCCCACTCTTGAGAGAGCTACAGCTTAAATCTTTTATTTATCGATAAAATTTATATTTAGTATTCATCGCCTTAGCGTGTACAAAGTTGTATAATTTACAACTGCTTCAATTATTAAGATACTTGGACACCGAAATAAAAAAAAATATTTAAAATTTTGCGTTTTACTTGATCAGGGAATTGGTAAAAATATTGGGCTTTTTATTATCTTCATTCTTGCATAGCAGGAACAGATGGACCCCTTAGTGGAGTATAATAATCCGTATACTGAGTAAATAATAACAAAATACAGGAAAACGGGTAAGGGTGATTTTGCGCAAGATGGTGCGCACCCAGGAAAAATTAACTCCCGGTCCCGTCGGACTTTTTTAAAGTCCATTCAAGTCTTCCTTGGGAATAATAAAATACCTCTATTTTAAATTCAAAATTAATTATAAATTTATGGAGTATGAAAAATAACCCACGTATGTGTTCTGGAGACGAGTACTTTTTATAGTATACGTTTTATACACTCTACGTTAAATACGTAACGTTTTCTAGTTATAATAAAAAAATTAATTAATATTGAATATTACCTTTACTTTGAATGGCATGTGTAACTAAAATGTGAACGCTTAAAATCATACGATTTTAAGCGTTCACATTTTAGGTGATTAGGTATACGAGAAGGAAATTACCTGCAGGTCAACATTTTCCGAATCGTATTCTCAAAGACTTGAAAAACAACTTTTTACTGATAATGATTGTAATGTGATAGAAGCGCTATAATTTCCATGACCTATAGTGAATACCCCTCCTCCGTGAAAACTTAAAAATCTTGCTTAAATACTCCAAAACCAAACACGGGAGCCAAAGTGTCCACCCTACTTATGTACCAAAGTGTCCACCCTACATAATGAACATTGACTTTCTTTGTTTTTCATTTTTTTAAATTTAGCCAATTATATGCGTAATTTAGGGGAGAGGTGTGTGATTGAATTGTTAGTAAAGCTCATTCCATTACATATAAATCAAATTTCGCTTAGGAGATAAAGTAAGGAGTATTATAGAGGATACTAACTATGATTGACCTGTCATTATTATTTGTGGAGTAGCCTAGTTACTGAACGACCTCAACGAAGAACGAAGGAACATTCCCCTCAGTATGAGTGATTCCCCTCAGTATGAATGACTCAGAGTCACATTTTTCCTCGTTGAGAGATGCGTTCTCTTCTCACTGAATTCTCCAACGGAACGTGAATGCATTTTCCGCAAAGGTCCTGACAATCGTCGAACTAAAAAAACTTTCAACCTTCATTGAAACTCCTCTCTCTTTACGTCGCATCGATTTCTGTGAATATTTGCCAAATATTATTGAATGGCATAAACAGCATCTCCAGTATATTTGCGATGGATGAATTTTTTGAATGTCGGTTGTGAATGAATAATGAGTTGGATAATAAAGGAAAGGTAATGAGAAACATCTTCTATTCCCTACGAATTAACTGCAATATAGACTCTGGAGTGGCTTGGGCTTGCATACGAAAAGTTGACGGAACGGAATTTCGACAAACCTTAACGATGAACAATGAAATATGGAAAATTCATTTCATTATTTCTGACGAATTCCGAAAGCGAAAGTGGGGCATTTATAATACGGTTGACAGTATTTGAATTGTATAGACATTCGGCTATGTAAAACTTCGCCAGTATAATTATGGTACAGATTGGACCGAAAATTTTCCCGATATGTTGTTAAAATTGTCGCTTAAATAACTGAAAGCTCCTGCGAATGATTAAAAAGAATCCCTCTAGAGATATACGTTTAATTATGTAACATACCGCTGCCTTGCAGCTACGAGACTTTCAATCAGTAATATATGACCTTCATCGAACGAACAGAATTTTTTAGAATTTCTATCACGGAAATCACAATCGAAATCTTTCTTTCTGCTATCAGATGTATTGCAGAACTTCACGATTCTTTGTTTTTGGGAAGTACCAAGCGATTGATTTTATACGACGAAGAGTTATATGTAAGAAGAGACTTGGTATTCTTAATCTCACGTTAACAAAGTCGTTTTATTATTATTATTAACTCCACAGAAAACCAAGGGTGATCATGAAGAGCATCATATACGAATTAAATCGACGATTCCTGGCTGTCAGAAGAAAAAAGAGTAGATTCCTAATAAAGGATGCATTGATATTCTATCATTAAGGGTACGAGAGCTCTCCAATTCAGAAATACTGGACGATAAAGAAAGAATCTACGTTAAGTTTCCTATTCAAACATCCGCTCGTAAAGATGACGACTATTCCTTTCATTCACGATAGGCAAAGGTCAAACACAAAAAATAATGTTTAATATCCCTATTTAGAAATATTATCCGTACCCTGACGTCTTAGCGTTTCGATATTTAAGGATTTTACGGTATTATTTTGAAAAGTCAAAGGCATTCTTACATCAGGTCGATCAACTTTTCACGCTCGTACCACGCAGACTGAAGCAGTCTTTTAGAGCATAATCGGCCAGTTCAGTATCTAATCCGCTAATTGCGTGACATGAGGAGCAAAGGGCTTATCTTGGATGAAAGTGTTTTTTCTGAAACGGATTGAACGACTTCAGGTAAATCAAGATAAACGAAAATGCCAAGCATGCTCACTGAATTCCCAGAAAAAAAGAACCATTAAAATTTCCGAATCTAAATTTAGTAATCGCACGAAAATGACGAAATAACGTCATCCCAGAGTGGATAAATAGTCTTATTATTATTACTTAAAGTAGTAGCAGTTTGTTTGAATAGAAATACTCGTAGAAAACACGTACCTTTCTTACGTAGGCTCAGTATCTGACGTTCCCAGGAAAGGAAAATGTGTGGGTCCCTATAAATTGCATGTATTTTGTTACAAACTTAGGATACTACACTTAATCAACAAAAATAACATCTTTATGAAAATCCAGGAACATTTCGGCATGTATTAAAAGTTTACTCATAGGCATTGACACTGATGATTCAAATACCTTTGTCGTTATACTCAAATCCTTTACTTTTAATCTGAGAATCGAACAGCATTTTATTTTTCATTCTCGCACTTTTACAATGAAAATTCCCAATGTCGGTTCAATTCTGGTTGCTCTGTCAGCTATTGTCGGGCCAGTTTTTTTTGCCACGAGCATTTAATATTATGGCTCCCCTGAAAAGTTTCTTAACTTATTTCAAAACTTAAAATTAACTTTAATTCTTTTAGAAATCTTGTATTTCTAAAGAAGTAATAATTAAAATTTGAATTCTGCTATTCAAATTTCAAGCATCTATTTTAGTTTCATGTCTTTGTTCCTCCCAATTAGTAAGGATTTCTCCATTTTTATACAAGTGAAATGGAATAATTAGCAAATCGTCGAAAATAGGAATGGAGTAACGGTTTTCGGCTTACATTCGTGTTCAAGGTTATTTTCGTTTCGCTTTCCCTCGATCCGGTGGAAATGACATTTTTTCGGTTCGGTTCCGGTTCGATGCCGAGCTACTAATTCCGGCAAACAATAGGTTGCATTCTTTAAAGTATTATGAGAAATAGATAACTTAGATATTTGCTTTGGGATATTTTCTAGAAATCCCCTCCTGTAGATTGGTAGCGAATTTATATAGTTTTTAGATTATATAGTGAGAACAGTTATCAATACGATGACGTTTCGCCGGAGCGACGTCATCATTATAGGCCGCCTCATATCTCCTCCCAATGCATGTAGGAAAAATCGCCTTCGCTTATTTTTTTAAAATCATTTAAATAGCGCGTAGTAAAAATTTCAATTGCGTAGGATCAAATTTGTAGGAGGAAATCGATTTTTAATTTAGACGCTTATCAAAGGTCAATAAATCACGATCGGATCTCAGAAACGCGGATTATTCTTCATGACTATATGCCACATTTCTGCTAAAAGTTTGGTTTTTCTATGACTCCTGGTCATTGTTCCACGAAGGTGTGAAGATGACCGAGTCATGGATTTGTTCGAATTTAACGTGTTTTGATTTGGTTTACCTCGACTCAGATATAGCAGGAGGTCGATATTGACACTTAATGTATATCATTTTAAAGGCAAATAAATTTTTTTTCGAACGATGTATAATATGTCCCATTATAATGGTAGATCATCAAAGGGGAACGCGTCAAAGTCCAGGTCTATACTATTTTCAATCCAACAGTAGGTGAATTCCTAGGTTCGCCAAGTAGTAAGACTTTCTCTGTCTGTTTCTTTCCTTCGTAGTGTTTTTGAGATTGTCTTTAATTAAATAGAACGAGACTTCGAAAAGCCTCAGGGTCGATGGATGTTTTGTGAACGTTTTAACGCTTATCTACGTATTATCATCATCTCTTCAGCGTGAACTTCCATGTTGACGCTTCCTCAAGGCTGATTTAAATTTACCATTACAATCGTTTCGTACTTGTAACAGTTTCCATAACTTTCTACTGGAAAAGATTCCTTGCCATGAGATTTTTTGAAAAACATTTATTCAAATTACCCAATGGCAAGGGTTTCCGAATAATAAGCATACAAAATACACAATTTTGTCACACGAGTAGCATGTCCTTCTTTCTGATAACAAGCTTTAAAAACGAGTGCTTCGGGTAGAGATTATCTACGAAAATAAAATAGAGTAAATATTACGTAAAGATTGTTCTGACTACAAAGAAAATAGTTGCTATGAGTAGAGAAATCTCCCTATCAAAGATATTTGTCGATCGAGGTTTATCTAAACTGACTCCTTTCCAGATTCAATTTCATCTTTATTATCGAGACTGTGGAATTCCTAAGAAATTTCGAGATTTTTTTAAAGGATAAAATGCAGGAAATTTTGTTTATAATTCTTACTGCACAGTTTACTTACGTAATAGAAATGCAATTATAATCACAGTCAGGGGCTCTAGATAACCAAGTGGGCAACGCGTTCGGCTTCTGCGACAGCGGTCCCGGGTTCGATTACCGGTGGGGGCCTACTTGCAAAATGACCTCATCTGTTACGTGTTAACACTAATACTACATTCAGGTTCTTAAAAGCACGAACCAAATATTTAAATATATTCAACCTTCCTTTGAAACAAAAAGTAGACATAATTTCACTATTCAAATCCACGGTTATGGAATCTAGGGTATGAACGGAAATGAAATACTTGCAGATTTACATCATGTATCCCTAAACAATATTTTTGATTCAACTTTTTCCCAGAACCAAGGACTTACTGATGGGCCATTTACTGTCACCCTCACAATGTGAAGAGGTTTTCAAGATGTAGGTGCTACTTACGGCACGTAAATGTCCATAGAGGACCCCTTATTAATTTTGGGGAGGGTCCTGGAATTTTACGGAACGCTTCCCCTCAAAGCCATACTTTTAATCAAGTTCAATCTCAATTAAAAAATTCGCTTACGCTTATGCGCTTCAAAGGGTGCCACAAAGAAATAGGAGCGAGAAGATTTCCATAAGTCTCGCTTTACATAAACCAAAGATTTCGAAACTAAAATCACGTGACAGAGACTTGTCCAGAAAAATTTTGTTTCCTTCGTTTTTAAAATAATGCTTATATCAAGAATAGTACGTCTCGATAATTTCTCCATTAATAACTGGAATTATCTGCACTCCAGAGTTATGTTACATAATTCTATAGTTATGTTACATAAGTCTGTGAAGTAGCCCTAGGGGTAGTTGTAACCTCAGCTCCACTTCCATTAGCTACAAAGAGCTAGGATATGAAAATGAGGCTTACTATTATGGGTAAGATGATGAGTGAGATAGTTTGCACTTGCTTTTCTCACTGAGACAGAGTGCTATAAGAGGAACAAGTCCACGTAAGTGAAGCCAATTGCATGCTACGAAACGTTTTAATCTCCGGGTAGCATGTAATGGGCTTTTCGTAGCATGTAATGGGCTTCACTTACGTTCCTCTAAGAATTCTATAAGGAGAAACCTAATCAGTGCCATTATTCAGCATCACTTTTACTTCAGTAGCTTTCCTACAATTACATCAGTTTACAAGGCTGAGACAGAAGTATACGTATCATTTATCTTTCACTCTCCTGTACCAAAAGAAGAATGAAAAATATTCCATTCGTCAAGATATAGTAACAGGAACTTGCTCCGAGTGTAAAAGAGCATTTTCCGATGACTCGCAACTGGAAAAACATATCTGATGTTGACTATATGACTATAATTATTTACATAATTATTTCTATCGACCAGAATTTTCTTATTTTGTTGTTTGCAGTTGCTTTCATTGTAATAAATAAACATCAGGTGTTGATGAAAGTGACTTAAAATCCCCTCGTTTTGAATCAAAGGCAATCGATGGGAATTTGCAGTTATAACGGACGGAATACACACTTACAAATTTACGACAAGAAATAGTTCACGAATAATAAAATAATTGAAATATGAGATTAAAATACATTTTATCATGTTGTTGAAAGGAAGTTGACATGAAATATACTTGTAGAATTGATTAAAACAGAATTAATATTTGCCCTTAGGCTTCGACGAGAGAGAATAATTACAGTTATACATCTGTGGAAAAAGAGTATTTGTTATTTTGTTCCTATAATCCTACAGTTATCATTAATAATTACTTAAATCATTGTATACGATTAGGTAAAAGGAAACTGAGATAGCGAGATAAAATATTGGATAGAGTTTGGCTGTAGTACGAAAGCTCACTCACTTCCACTTTTGCAAGGTCAACTTCTGAGGAAAGGAAAAGATAAATCGCTGTTGTTTATTCGTCCAGCTTTCCTCAAGCAATGGCGGGATTGGGGAATGAACGACGGCAATTTAAAAGCTTAAATTCATTAAGTTACGTAGGGCGTTTGTGTCGGATGGTTTAAGCCAAGAAGAGTGGGAAAATAGTAAAGCTATAATGATAAATAACGGGATTATATACAAGTGCTTCTCCTTATTAAAACAGGAATTATAGTGACTATTACATCTAATAGAGCAGAAGCACCACTTCTTGCTATTTGATGTGTTTAAAACATTGGGTTCGAAGTTATGAAACCAGTGGCTCATACCCAAAATCTGTCAATAGATCTAGATTGACTGGCTAAACATACGTGGCTTTTCAATATAACAACACTTGATGTGTTACATAATATACATTTCATATCTGTTCGTAATATAACCTAACAATCTAGTTGCATAGCAGACAAAGATGATGAAAGCCTAAGTTTTAAGCTTTTTAGCTCCAGAAAGTTTTACTACGAACCTCTTATCCAAAAAATTTACGTCCTAATGAACCTGACGTCGATGAATGTTCAATATCTTATCAGTATGAAGATTTGGTAGACATTTTACTTATTTTCCATCCATGAAAGTAAACATTTCAGTAGCATGATTCATTAAAATTATTAAGCGTTCCCCGCAAAAACAACTCGGTGAAACAATTATCTGCTAAAAATTAAAGTACGCAGATAAAGCTGCGTTTCATAAGACAATATGTAAAAGTTTCACTCACGAGATAATGGATGAAAGCTAGTTCAGTGACCGTGAAAGAGTAATCACTGTCCTTTGTTACATAAAGAATCTGATAGGAATGGAAGGCACGGTATCCCACCTAGTCGGAGCACAAAGATCATGTATAATACATCTGAAATTTCAGAGACGGGATACAAATTTTAGGGAATGAGTACATTTATTCCTAAGAAACATCAACAGTGATCCTTTTTTATCCTTTAAACGTACTACTTTTTCAAGGAGACGACTTGCATCAAAAGCAATGCCTGTGAACACCTGAGTATACCTGAGCTCGAACTTCGAAAATACTTCGAAATATGTTGTAACTGCCGAAGATAACATTTTTTTCTAAGTAAATAAAATTTTTTTAAAACTTAATTCGTTCACTTCCCTTCGTTCACGTTCACTTTCTATATTTTTATCAGTGTTTCAACATTTCATTGGTAAACTTTTCGGGCACATTTTTTCATTCTTTTTCGACATAAACATTAATTTCGAACGAAGGAATCCGATTTTCCAGGTCATTTTAAAAATAATTTCAATTTATCGATTTCATCTCGAAATCCTATTTAATCCTTAACGTTTTAATACAGTTAAACCTTGATAGGTGAGAAAACTCTGTGCGCGTGTAAAGTAAAATAAAAATAATCGAAAGGTTCTGTCATTTCAATCCTAGAAAACCTCCATTTGTGAGAAGGTAGAAACCTCTATAAGAGAGAGTCGTTTTTCACATCCGAATCTCCGCTTCACCTTACAACTCTGTAAGCGAGTGTGTCTTCTAGAGTATACAACGCATTGTGGGAGTTTTGACTGGTCACAAGTAGGGTTTTGTTTGTGTGAAAGGGGTTACGTTTGCGCTCGTACGTATACAAAGAAAAACTAGTTAAAGAGGGATCGCTAAAGAAGGCGTGTCGTACCCTCAGAATGTGTAAACGAAAACTTAAGGTTGAGTGATAAAAACAAATTGTGTTTTTGAGGGTGGGAAGAATTGAGATATGGAATGAGTCTGACTTGCTGGAATCCACTATTGATAAAATCACGAAAGACTAAGATCCCTTACAGTCACAGTACTTTGAGGGATACGAATATACTAATTGTAAGAGGAACAGAGCTGCTGAATTTCCTAATGTCGAATAGTGACTTGTGGATTAAATAAACCCTCAATTAAAATATTCCCATAGACTTGGATTAATTGAAGCCCCTATAAGTGAGAAAATGCGCTCCTGGACCTCTAAAGATGAGAAACTGGATAATTGAGGAACATCTCTATGAGTATAAGTTGAAAGTAAACTCCAAAAACCATCTACATCTACATCTACATAAGTACCCTGCAAGCCGCCTTCCGGCGTGTGGCAGGGGGTGTAAACACCAAGAGTAGAATTACTTTTTTAATTTATTATTATCGCGTATCGTTCGCGGAAAAAAGAGTCTCTAAAACGACTTGTCCTCGCGTCTATTTCTCTTATTTTACGCTCACTGTCGGATCGGGCAAAGTAGCAGGGGGGTCGCATAATATCAATTACGTCATCCGAAAATGTATTTCCTCTGAATTTATCTAACAATCGCAGCCTAGCTTCTAATCTCCTTTCTTTCAAGGATTCCCAACCTGCGTCTGTGAGCATTTGCGTTACACTTGCTTCTCTATCGTAGCACTTTTTAACAAAACGTATCGCCTTACGCTGCACTTTCTCGAGTTCGCGAGAGTTCGTTTCATCCGCTGGGTCCCATATACTCGCCGCATATTCCAGATGGGGCCTAACTAACGTAAAATAGCATCGCTCTCTAACCTTTTCATCGCATCTACCTACAATACGCTTTATAAAACCGAGCTTTTTAGTTGCTTTACCGCATACCATCAAAATTAAGATTAAAAAAAAGATAATTTTAATTTTTATGGTTTTTTTGAGTTTAGTTTCAACTTATAACACAACCATCAGCAGCCATCTTAGCTTATTAGCTTATCTCTATGAGTGAAAAGAAATGCTGGTCCCTTAACTTTCACTTATCCGGGTTCGACTGTGAATGCTTAGTATGGCTGCCCAGGGATATGGAGATAGCGAATTTACTGTCTTCAAATTATCTTTTGATATTTCCCTTCCAAGTGTATTTTTCTTCTATATCTGACCGCTTCAGGAGGCAAGCTGAGTATGTGAGCGACAAAAATACAATAGCAAGCAAAATTTCTTCTAACTACAGATTTCAGGATTCAGAATCACCTTGATTCGATATAACAGAAATGTGTACGATTATGAAGATGTTTAATATTGCTTAAAACGTCAAAATAATCCGTTGTGTAAGTATTTCCTTCTCTGTAGTATGGAAAACTAACAGAAAAAGTTATGATACTCAAGCTTTATTTTCTTCTATTTTACGCTTATGAGATATTTTTCTTGGAAGAGGAAAAACAATAATTTTCCATGAAGAATAGTATGATATTCTCTTTTATCATTTGCAGAAACGTTTTATCCATGAATTCATTTTTATGAAATGGCACGAAAAACTCCTTTTAAGAAAATATTTACCACTGACGATAGATATTGGAATGGTAGAAATCTTGGATGCGACATCGTTGCACTTGAACATCAGACATACTCTAGCCTAGAAAGATAACTATTTCCCATAGTACTTGAAATACATACAATCAGTATGTAGTAATTCTATTATTTTGACAGGTTTTGAACTATGAGTTCATCGTTAGATGACAGATGAGATGAATATTATGTTGACTTGGAAAGCAGTAATAATAATTACCAGTCGTAATAAAGTAACTTACACGAAAATTTCTCAGATATTAATCTTTATCATCATTTCTTTCTTGCTATGGATTTCTATAGAAAGAGGGTCTCTTCTCTATGAATTTACTAGTTTGATCTATCTAAGAAATAGGAAGTAGTTCATGAAATTTTAGACTGCTTTTGGAATAAAAATCTTCCCTTTATTCGGGAAATATCTTTCTTAGCTTTCTTATTTTCCCATTTAGTATTTTACAGCTCTTTCTAAGACAATTTAGGACAGGGAACCTTTTTACGTTTAGTACATCGTTTAGTTTAGTTTCAACGGCGGCAAAAGATAGGCCACATGTAAAACCATCACGCTTATCTTCCATGACACTTCCGTGTTGCCTACATTTGAATAGTTTAAATCAATATTGTTTACCGGCCGAACTTATCGTTGATTCTCAAGAGGAAATACGAATTCACAAATGCAATACGAATTGAGACTTAATAGACTATCCAGAAAACATTAGAGAGTTTATATAACTAATGAAAAGGAGGAACTCAACAAAACGCACGTTTTGTCAATTCTTTGTTTGTGAGATCTCGTGGACGGACAAACGTTAAATTTTGAATGCATATACGGAATATGCAAGTGAAGGATTTGGTCAATGTAATATAATGGGTCTAAATTCCCCGTGTATTCTTGTGGAGAAATGCATGAATTCGGGTTCAACAATTGACATGATTATAGGAAAACCGGTTGTTTACAATCACAACGAAATATTCATGTATAGTACCGAAATTCTTAAAAATTCGATTCGTAAGCAATGCACCACCACCAGAATAAAAACCTTCATTCAATTTCCCTTCTTTTGGTGCTTGTCTTGGTTTCACGTGACTATTTTTTCTTGACTTTATGTGACTATTCTTTTTTAGGCGAACATACACACCCACAAACTTTCTGATTTATTTATAAAATTCGAAAATGGATCATATATGAATAAGAAAATTAGAGCATTCGCTAAGTGAGATAAAAGATAATATTTTCTGTTGTTTTAATTTTTGTGGCACCAACGAAGAGTGCGAAAAAAATACATTAAAACGGGCATTTGTTTCAAAAAGTAACACAGGGAGCCACGGTGAACGACCAGAAAGTACAGCCTGAAGGCCGCAGGTTCCCATCTCCCATTTAGGAAGTTTTTCTTACCGTGTTATGGGTATAACCTGCTCATAAGCATTTACAGAATAGAATACAGACATACAGCAGAAAACTGATAATCGGAAGTACTCCTTTTTAAATAGAACAATCGAAGAATGGAACAGTCTACCTGCAGAAGTCTTCGAGCCCTTCCCAAAAAATACAAAAAAGTTTCTTAGTTGTATAAGTAAAATAAATAATTTGACGAGTGTGCCTGCCGATAACGAAATGTGAGACGAGTAGGGGATGTACGTAGTGGGTACGGTGGGGACTTCGGGGGCCCCTTGGCCGCTACGGTAGCCGTGAAGGCCTATCAGGAACCCTGAAAGTTCTTACATGATTAATAGTGACAAAGGCTAATGCTGTCCAAGGATAGTTCTTAAGTTTAAGTACTGTATGTATTTTAAAGTTAAAGTTAAATAAATAATTTGACGAGTGAGCCTGCCGATAACGAAATGTGAGACGAGTAGGGGATCGCCTGGTGGGGTGATGTATGTACGGTTGGGACTTCGGGGGCCCCTTGGCCGCTACGGTAGCCGTGAAGGCCTATCAGGAACCCTGAAAGTTCTTACATGAGTTAATAGTGACAAGGGCTAATGCTGTCCAAGGATAGTTCTTAAGTTTAAGTACTGTACGTATTTTAAAGTTTAATATTTTGTTATGATATATTGTGTATGTGTACTCATTGGTTACTTCGGAGATTTATGTTAAATTGTATAATTCATAGCTGTTTAAATTGTAAATATAATGATAGAGTAGTTTGAAATAACGATAGGCAAAGATGTTGTTTCATTTTGATAGATATGTATGTAAGACAGTAAGTTTGTTTGTGTTAATTGTGTCTATTGTATAAGTTTGTCAAATCAGTGTAAGATAGCGTAGCCACCTGACTCAGCGTCTAACTGCGACGGTAATGTATAATAAATAAATAAAAATTTAATGCAAGACAACACTGTGTTTGGGAAGGAACCTGCAAATTACGGTTGTATTTACCTCGTTTATCTGAAGAAGCGAATTAATTCTGTGACATTGAGATAAAATCGTCGAGTCGATAGATCAGAAAAGGCACTCGAAAGATCATCGTGACTGAAGTACATACATATTGTCTGCGGACTTCGTGCCATGCCGTTGATAAAGATAGTTCGGGGCTATATCAATTTAATGGAGCTAATATTCATTTGAGTTTACTTGTTGCAAATCGAAGATAGTGTTTTAAAAGGGAAAGGTGATTTGTAGAGTATTCTAACGTTCGTGGAATCTTTCTGTCGAATTTGAGGAAGCGATTCACTTAACAGCGTTAGCAATGAATTCAATGAATGATTCAGTAACAGTAATATTATATGTAATTTCTCATAAGGTTTATATTTATAACCACTAAAAAGAATTTCGTTATAAACATGCATCAGGAGCTTAGGAATTTTACTACATCATTATGGAATGTTTAGCGCAATCATCATCATCTTATTCCTTAAATTGCTTTTAAAACATTTTAAAAGCATTTCAGAATTAGTCCCCATTCGAATAGAAATGAATTTTGACTTCAGGTATTCAAGTACGGTATCTGTAGTTTCAACAAGGAAAATTTTCAAAATAACAATAGACGTAAAGAAAAGAAGAAATCCTGAATGTTGTTGATGCTACTGTCCTCACCTAGATTTTTGTTCCACGATGCGTCGGTACTTATTTAGCGTATTTTGTACCTTCCTAATATTTAGAGAAAAATACGTCATTGGGGGTATAATGAGAAGCTCAAATATGCTATCATGAGTAAACATAATATTAACAAAACAAAAAGTAAGCAAAAACGGAAATCTACATTTACATAATATTATTTCCATGATTTCACAACAAAAGGAATTGAAGATTGCGGATGAAGATCAGAGTAATTCAGAATATAGATACACTGAAATCCACTTTCGTAGAATCCTCTTTTAAAGTGCTTTAGAGCCAACGTTTCACAGCCATTCGATTCTGATACGCAGCAGGAAGGAACTTGTCCGCTTATTTTATTCATAAAAGGTATTTTCCGCTCCAATTCCTGCAAATTCTTCGAGTGATATGTTAGGGCTGAAAGATAAGATGATCGATATTACTCACTGATGCATCTTCTCACGTTCGCATCTATCAGTGCGATGGATCTAGCACGTGTAGCGATAAGATCACACCTCATAGGGAAAGCTTCATCAAGATACACAGTCAAAAAATTATTAAATTAATAAGATAAAGAAGCGTAATATTACACTTAATGGTTTCCCAATCGGGTTTTCGAATAAGACCTCGCCAGTATTTCATCCTGAATCTCCCTCTATGATTTCTTGTTAAATTTCTCATAAGGAACACATAATTGTCTACGAAAAATACATTACGTCCCACATATATCTTCTTTAATGAATGCGAGAGACCTCGATTTTAATGCCAGCACGCACGTTTTCTTTTCATGAAACCTAGCCCAATTTATGGGAATCCTCAATCGCAGTTTGCGAATTAGTAGGAGCGATTATTTCTTAACTGTGAAAAAAGCACCAAGTAAAAGCCTGCCTTAGCTAAAAACTGTTCTATTAGTACGAACGACTGAACGAGATACGAAATCTGGAGAGCATAACTATTAATACTGAAGAAATGTGTGATTCAGTCACAAATAGTCATAATTACTGTTACCATTAATGATCGTTCGTTGATACTCCAAGCTCTCCCATTTTGGTTCCTGTAGGTAACACCGATGTGCACGTCTAGACCTTAATTTTTCTCTACGATCCATTTTTCGGAAAAAGTTGAGAAACATTCACAAGATCTTTCATTTGATGATAAAGTCCACCGTTAATGGCTATTTTCGATCTAATATTTCGGTAGATGCACCTGCGGAAAATTTTGTCGTGATGTCAAAGATTCTTCTCCAAGTAAATTTCCATTCCAGCATCCTGTATTGCTATGTAGCGATGTAAGAGAGCAGATACTTGTTTACGATCAGTTACCGAAACTTTAATTCAGCGAGAGCGAATGAATGAGCGAGATTAACTGTAGTACTTCTTACTTAACTTGAATTACGAGAATTGCCATATCTCTATTTAAAAATTCCTTTATGCGTACAGGTTTTTGTGATATTTTTAACAGAAGGGAAAATTCATTATAGCTAAACCTGCGTTTGCTTAGATTACAAATTGTGTTAGAAGTATTTAATTTTTCGATTTAATTGAACGCACACTAACTACGGTTTTATACTCAGTAATATCATTCAAACGTAAATTCTGATTCCATTTAAGATCAGTTTTCCCTATTACCTCGGAAACACTGTGATGAAATTTCGAACGTAAGTATTCTAAATGAAATAGAATATTAAATGATACCGCTCACTGTCACATGTTTGCTGAAGGAAATAATTCTGTGAGTCCAATAAAAATACAAAAAGAATGTAATAATTTATTACGAGCATTATGAGACAGTAACACTTGCGCATATTTACGTCGGTTACGATCCATGTCAAAGAGCAAAATGACAATGCTCTTGTAATTAGCCATGCTGCGACTGAAAGGTCAGATTCAGGGATAATTCAAAAATGTACTAATCCGAATTCAAAAATGTACTGTCAAAATGACCTGATTAATGAATTCATCTCGTCCCTCAGACCGCGAAAGATAACATCTCTTTGATTTAAAACAGTATTTCCCCAATGTTATCGAACCGCCGCATCCTCTTCTCTATGAATTTTAGCCAACATATTCTAACTGTTATCAATATAGATTACAATCAGAAATGACCGAAAAAGAGGATGTTTAAAGATAAAATTAAGAAATGCAAAAACAGAATAACCATCGCCATTTCACAGAAAACACGAAAGCGACGTTTAATTGTTGCAAACTAGTAACTTAGAATTCACGCAAGAAAGAAGTCCACCCCCCCCAACTAGTCGGTAGCGGTTATGCAAATCGGCTTATACGAAAGGATAGATACGGTAAATGGAACTTTTGATCCATTTTTTAAATTTTAATTAACTGCAAAAAATGTTTGTATTTTGAGGAATGTGTTGTGAGTACTCAAAAAGTCGTGTAGATGGTTACGTAAAAGATATAAATTAATAAGTTTATGTTTTCGTAAAGACATCTTGGATTTGGGGAATCGTTCATTTTTGTCACGATAGCAAATCATCGTGAGTGAATATGAACTTGGGTGAATCACAGTGATGTATGAGACAGCAGCGACACGTAAAATACTAAAACCAGAGAGAACAACAGGAATCAGGCAATAAGGAAATTATGGCTCCTCGGCAGTATTATAACCCAATCAGAGCAGCCGTTCACTTTGGATGAAAACGAAGGATAATGGGGTCAAATTCCGAATTCGACGATGACTCATTAGGATTACTATCCCATCTTTAATAAATAGTAGCCGAAGGCCGCATTCCTTATAAATAAATAGTTTCCGAAGCCTAAGTAATTTGAAAGATGGGCTTCCTATAGATTTAATTTAGCCTAAACCAGAAGTGGGGAATCTGCGGCCTTCAGGCCAAATGTGGCATTTTTGGTCGTTCACCGCGGCATCTTAGTCGATTTCTGAAACAAATGCCCGTATTTATAATAAATAATCATGCTTCCCAATCTTGCCGATGCCACCAAATGAAAAACGAAATAGAAAATCTTCCCTTTCAGCGAATGAATTCATTTTCTCATGTATAATATTGATGTTAAACAATTTGAATGTAGGCAAAACGCTATGCCTGATGGTTTCATAGTGGCCTTTCTTTAGCTGTTGACTGGTAAATTTGACCTTCCGATGAAAAAAGGTTCCCAACCCCTGGCTTATACAGTGAACTCATGATTATCCGGGCTAATGATAGGGAGAGAATACACAAATAATCAGAAAACACGGATAATTCAAACTTTTATTTCTTAAAATGTTCGTAATTTAAGTAAATAAACAATTTATTCTCATTTGCGCACATGGTTTGTTATTTTCGATTCTTTCATGGACCGCGGACCTATTTAGCAGCAACAATCTAACAGCCGTATTTCCGCTGCTCCAAATAAAAGGAATTAAGTTAGTCCTGCTTGTACTACATCTATATTATATTATTATATTATATATTANCTATTACCTAATATTTTCAATTTTTTTCATATTTTTCTAATGAAAAACATGGGTTTTTTGGGTACTTGAAAAAACTATGGCCATCTAACCCGGACTTACCCTATACTATTATACCGATCAAAATATCGAAGAATTTTTGAAAATCATGCTTGGATAGTCCCCAAAACGGATAATCCGCCCACGGACAATCGAGAGTTAACGGAAGTCGTCGTTTTATACTAGTTAATTCAAAATTCTTTTGCCGTTTTCTCTTCTTTGAGAAAAGTGCACCAAGATTTCACCACCCTGAGTTGCTAATCATCCAAAGAAATGAGAATAAAGAAAACTTTTAAAGAATGCGTATGTAAAATAAATAAAGAAAGTATAAAAGAAAAAGCACGAAACATTTTTATGTATATAATGTGCCGTTAATAGAATATGACGCGCGAATTTCCTTAACCTCTAATCCGACAATTTCACATGGTCGTGACGTAATTTGAAGTAATCAGATCGAGAGTTTATGACTACTGGTTTCCGGGAAAGTTGATCTTTAAGTAGCTCCACTGGAAAGACTTAATTAGAATAAAGCCCGAAATGTAATTTCAATTCAAAGGTCAAAAGTCATTAGCAGAGAGCAATCGAAGATTTAAGTAAATCCCTTTCCGTGTCCTTTCAACATATTTGATTGGTTTGAGTCGCATGTTTAGTGTCCACATCTTGTTTCCCATTCCTCATGGCTGGAGAACATGACGAGCGCGTAACTCGTCCTTGGGAAAGGACGTTAAGCTGTGAATTCATTCACACCGCAGTAAAAAAGGAATGCGACGGCGTACTGCAATCGTTTACCTTATCGGTAAAAGAGCTTCACTCACACTGAGAATGGCAGGACGTACGGTTTCTTTTCTTTAGTGGATACTTCGCTGTCAATGTACATACATACTATTCTAAAAGCTATCACTTCAAGTCTTAATTATTGGAAATTATCAGAATATATGATTAGTATCAAGCGATACTTGGTGGAACTTCTTGTATTAAATAAGTAATAAGTATTTAATATTAAATAAGTATTTAATTACAAAACTTTACAAATTCCGCAAAAACTTTAGCACATGGTAAATTTACGCCATCTTCAGAACTGGCCAGGTTATGGAATTTGTACAAGTTTTTTCATTAAATACCTTTTTAATAGAACATATCATAATTCCTTTCAATTGAATTTTCACTTGTATTCCCTAACGAATATTTAAATTGGTTTGATTAAATACATTCTGCATAGGCGTTAAATTTTAACACGTTTTCCATTTGGCAGGGATAATGATAATTGATAATGATTCTTGATAATGTTAATCTTTCGCAATCGATCGGTTAGCTGACATATCATTAACTGGATGTGTCAGTTCAGTATGTTGTAAAAGTATTATATTGTGTTTCCTAAGAAAGGGTTTGACTGAAAAATAGTGTGAACTTGACACTGTAAACTCCTCCCAACGATAACATTCCGCTGCGTCGCAGAAATTCTTCCACAAAATGCTTACTTAAGTAAAGACGCGCCTCGCCTATCGATGGACTGTAAACCGACCGTGTTGGTAATAACTAACTGGATAACATTCGCTTTGAAATTGATTATGAATAAGTGTGTATGCATTTTGAAAGTTAACATAAAGTACAGTTTAAATGGGATTACGTCGCCCATAAAATCTAATAAAAAATTAACTGGTTGCCCTTTGCACAACAGTTTGTCGAATAAATTCTTAATACGCCAATATCTTTAAAAGTTGTAAATTTCGCTGAAAAACCTATTTTTAACGCGTTTTCGACCTATTTTCTTCATGATTAACTCAGAATGGACGTTATTTTCTTAAGCATAGTTCTAAACGAGAATGCATGCAACTCTAATGATACAGTGTCGGACGGTTCCAAAATGACGGAAGTTTGAGTCATTATGCACGTAGTACATACATATATACATCGTATCGCCATCAATCAATAATCTCCATATATTTCGACAGAAATATATGGAGATTATTCAAATCGTCCACCGTTGGGTATCCCCAAAAATATGCTCTATAAGATTCACGTGTAAATAGGTGAAATCTATTCCTTTGCATCTAAGAGAATGTGTTAAACTTTTTAAATATAAAAATCTAGTGGCCATAAATTGCCTAACAGCGAGGGAATTCCAATCTCTTTTACTAGAGGCCGATGTTATAATGGACGATCACTCGGAACCTCTATAGATATTGAGTATCAAAAACACAAATGATATTACGAGCAACGAGATACATATACGAGATATGTACTTGCTACCACATGCTGATTCGTGGAATATTTTTCATTTTTTAGATGTAAGATGAAAAAATGTATCCTTCGATTACTTATTCATGTTCATGGCTACGATTTTTAACATCTACTGAGGCATAAGTAGAGATGTGTAATGGTATATATTTCGGCCACTCCTTATTGAATGCTACGAGTGTCTAAAGTAATATTTATAGTATATGTGCTGCACTTATGCGGGCATTTTCCGCTTACAGCATTCTGGGTCAGTGTAAAATGCAAAGGCAAACACTCCTCATCTTGCCTAGAAGGCCTCATTCACTCTCCCAGGCTTTTGCAAGTTAACGATGGATGGTTTGAAGCTCAAAGGACCCTTCAGGCTGAATGCATTACAAGACAGATACCTTTATATATCGTCAAACGTTGGTATTAATTAGTATCTTTGGTGATTGCTCAATGGACCCTGGTACTGAATGGAGAGGTTAGTCGCTTATTGTTTGCGTAAAATACTTTAGAAGAACATTAAAATAAGAGATTGTTTCTTATACTTGTGTGACCCTCATATGGCTCTGCTTTTACAGAAAAGATTCCTTTCCATAAAGATGCAGATTTTAGTGCACGTATCTCCTCTAAATCTGGTTGGATAGTCAAAGCAAAGAAACGGAGTTATTATTTTGAAGGTCCCTCTTAGGGGTGGGAAATACTAACCATTGAGATTCCTGGTATTTGAGAGTTCAATACGATCTTTCTTAAAACATGCGTCCGCATTTGCATGATTTTCTTTCCTAATTTTCTTACTTTCTTTTAGCGGAAAGATAATGAAAAACATTTTACAAGATAATAACTGATATCCACACTTGAACGTGATATTGCGGGGGCAACAGCAAAGAAACAGGAAAGCATAGCACCAACTCGAGAAACGTTTTTTTAAAGGGCTCTACAAAAGAGGTCGTATAAGAAACGAGAACCGAGTTAGAAATTTTAACCTAAAAGATAGTACAAAGAAATGAATCAGACAACTTGACTAAGGGATTGTTGAATAGAATACCAATGCAAATTCTTTATCAGAGATGCTTATGAGGAAGAAACAGAAAATTTCATAAGAAATGAGAACCGTAAAAGGTGAGAATTTAATAGGTATAGAAAATTAGGTGCTATCTAATGTCTTTAACTTTTTCTCGTATCAAGATCGGATGCGAGATTTCAATCTTATTGCTCGATTTTCTGCCTTGCTTTTCATTTTTATCGGAACTCTCAATGATAGCTAAAGATAGATTATCGTTCAACTATACTGCCTCAAAAACTCCATGTCCAATTTATGTCGACCTTTCTATTTTTCGTTTATGAATTAGATGCTACTTTTATTGATTTTTAATGTAATAAACAAGTAATTATAGCAAACCAAAATCCTCATTATTCTCAAATGTATTTACATGACTTTCCATAACGATTCAGAGATATAAAGATAAACCATTTATTGGCGAGGTTAGGTTCATGTAGACCTCTCTTCTACCCATACTCGTATGTTGTTTTAATACACAGTGATACGTTGGCTAATGAGTGAACCAGCTAACTAATTCCTCAGATAACGAAGATTTTTTCGCAAATTTTTGAACGTAAGATTTTACTTTCATTAGAGTACAGGCGCACGCTTAAGTCCTCATTTTCAACCTCTGATCCATGGGGTTAAGGAGTTCCCAAAGGCCTTACTTCTGAAAGATTTATGGTATTGATTGTAGCCGAAGAGTAATTTAATATCATGTCATCGTAGTTTATATTTCAATATGACTGAAAAACCTTTATTGGTAGATAGAGAACAATAATAATATATTTGAATCCAAATCTTGCATGCTTCAAAATAGCGCGAAATATTTTGTATACAAGTTCGTAGCGAAGTGTTTTGTTTGAGATGAACAGCGAATTGTGATTCAAAACGTTTGGCGTTCGGCGTCGTAATTGGAAAAGAATTGATATATTCTAAGATTTAGTGTTATGTATCTCCGCTAATTATCGATTTCGTGAAATATGTGTGCCCCTGTACGTTCGCTCAAAAAAATCTCTTTGAGAATTCCTGGTATGATATGATACGCCGGTAGTTTTATTGTACTTAGCAATCAAGCTGCAATATATTGTCTGATTCTTGTCACAGAGAGGACAACAACCACAACATATTCATTCTTAGTGCCAAAATTGATCATTTTCAATGAACAAACAAGTACTCGTTCTTGATAATGGAGCGAACGCAGCTAAGGTTGGCTTCTCTAATGCCACAGAACCAAAGTAAGTGACATTTTATACATCACGAAAAGAAATATGATGGTAACCATCTCCCACTGTCTCTAATATAATATGAATCTAATTTAGGGTCATCCCGAACTGTATTATGAAGGCAAAGTCTGAAAGAAGAAGACCTTTTATCGGAGATCAAATATCTGAATGCAGAGATGCATCTGGACTGTTTTATATTCTTCCTTTTCAGAAGGTAATTTATTTTACAATGCTTTTTGTAGAATTATAAAAGTGGTAGTTGTTGTTTTAAAAGTGTTTCCTTCGTTGAGGATTTCATGATGTTCAAATTTTGAAAATTGTCATTCATTAGGGATATCTTCTGAATTGGGAAGCGGAGAGAAATATTTGGGAGTATATCTTTAGCAAGGACTGCTGCCCGGTTAATTTCAACGAAACATGCCTTGTTATCACTGAACCATATTTTAATTTTGCGTCTATTCAAGAAGCAATGACTGAAATATTATTTGAAGAATACGAATGCAGCTCTTTGCTAAGAATAAATGGTAAGTAAACAAATTATATTTAAATTCTGTTTGGAATTATCGCAAAATATAACGTTGTTCCGGTTTTACTTCAGCTGGTGATTTGGCGGCCTATCGATACATGAAAGAAAATCCAGGAGAAATGTGTTGCCTTCTTGTTGATGTTGGTTATAGCTTTTCTCACGTCGTACCTTATATCAAAGGGAAAAAAATTAAGGCAGGTATTCGGAGAATTGATATCGGTGGGAAAGCATTGACAAACCATTTAAAGGACATCATATCCTACAGGTATGTAAGACTGATGTAGTGCGAGATGTTTGTAAAATTTACCGTAATTATTTTTGAGACCCCTAAATTTTCAGGCAGTTACATGTAATGGATGAGACGTATGTGATGAATCAAGTGAAAGAAGATGCCTGTTTTGTATCCCACGATTTTAATGGTGACATGAAGGAAGCAAGAGGACTGTTGGGGAAAAACAGTATAGTAAGAGATTACATTCTACCTGACTACACCACAATCAGAAGAGGGTACGTAAGGAAACCTGAAGAATCAGGAGAAGATTCTGAACAGGTAAGCAAGTATTAAATAGTTTTAAGTATTTACTTCGAAAATGTTTCTTGTTGTTATCATGTAGCTACAAAGATCTTCATTTCCTATGCATGACAGTTCCTGATTTTTGAATCAGTTGTTTTATGAATTTTGACTCATCTCTTTTTTTATAAAGGGTATTTATTAACGGAAAAAGGTAACAATATTCTGCTGGTCATTGCTACATAAAATTTTGTTAATAATATATATAAGAGAAATAAACATGCATTTTAAAGTTAAATATTTTCTGGTACACTATGCCTTATATTACAGGTGACTGAGCTTAAAGTTTTGCAAGACATTGCAGATCCTCTCAGTGACTGCATTTCCATACTTTCTAATTACTCAACCTGTCGTTTGTCATTATTTAATGACTTCCTTATACCATAGTGATAGACTTTTCTCTTCAGGACCATTGACAATTAAGACTCAATGATATTCATTCATTCCATAAGAATTTAGCCAATTTTATTTCTTTTGTTCCTCAATTCTGTTGATCTCTTATCACGGTTTTGCCCCAAATGTACAGACTTGCAAAAATTTGCATGCAAATTATGAGCAATCAGCTGGAGTGCATGGAGTGGAAACTTTCAGGAATCTCTTTTGTATGTGACATCCTCCCTTCCTTTTGTGAATTGTAGGAAAGGCAATTCTTTGTAAAAAGGAAATTCTTCTGTTTTTCTCTTCTCAGCACTTGCCTATGTTACAACTGTCTAATTATGGGCTGGAATGTTAGACCAGCCATTGTCTCAGGTTTCCAGTAGCTTGTTACGAGGCTTTAGCAGTTTGGCCAACTTGTTTTACATTTATAATTTCTTTGTTTTGAAAGGGACTGAAATTGTCAATCTTGATTTTGTAATTAATATTTCTTCTTTGAAGGTATTAATTTTTCCTTTGAAAACAAAACTTGGTATGGTAGTCAATGTTCCACGGCTGATAATCAATATCTGAACTCCGACTTCAGATGTTATATGTATGAGATGTTAGAGTAGACAGAGGGATAGATGAATTTCAATTGGAATTAGAGATGTACAAGAGATATTTACCTTAGTTTAGGTTAAGTTTATCCTGGGTCCTATATTTGTCACTGTTGTGAATAGTTGTTGAAGTCTCAAAGTTGGTTCTTTTGTTTTTGGCTGTAAATAGAACTACATTATCTGTGAATCATAGATTTCTGATGTACTCACCATTTATCTCTTGGCCCTTTTCTTCCCATTCTTGTGTTCTGAAGACTTCTTCCAAAACTGCAGGAAATAAGATTATGAGAGGTGTTAGTTTATTAGCTGAGCATTAGGGGAGGCTAAGTCAAACTCCCTTACGACCTTGAATTTATCAGTATTTAAGTACTGCATTATGGAGGTTGTGAGGATTTTATAAATGTTGTGTAAAAGACTCTGCATCTACCCTTTCTCTAGAGCAGTGGTTGCCTGCCATTTTTTTTTACCTTCTGCCCACTTTTATGTGTTATTATTTCTCTACCTCCCACCTATGTCCCAATTCAGTGCTTATGGAAGTGAGCACACAAAAATTATATGTAAGAATGACTCACCTTGAGAGCTTAAAATCCTTTCACAAAAATGATTTATAAGGATAATAAATAAGGATAAATTTACATAGTACATTCAAACATGGATGTTTTGGTTGGTGTCCTTGTCTAATACAATAGAAAATACAAATGAAAAAGTCCAAAATATTTACATTGCAAATGTAATTGCATCATAATGTGATTACATTTTAGCATTTTGTTCTTTGTTACATTGATATCTTCACCCCTTTGTTTAAAATCATCAATCATACGATAAAAATTTTCTTAGAAAAACATTTATCATCGTCATCCATTCAAAATGTATTTGAAATTCCTGAATTATGGATTTTCACTCATTGTCGACCTTGACCATTGATTTTATAATCTTGGACAGTGGTCCTTTTTAACCTCACTGATAACTCACAATTTTAACTCCTGCAGACCACTAATATGAAGATTACAAAAGATACAAACATGTCTAATATAATTATCATACATTTTCTATTTTATTAGTGAGAAATTTATGCATATTACATTCATACAGCAAATCACCTCACACCAAGGATTTTACCAATCTTTTCCTTTTTCCTTTAATAAAACTGTTCACCCTTTACTTGCTCTGGATGCTGTTGTTCTTCTTCTAACCTTGTCTATGACCCATTCCATTCCAAGGAAACACCATCTGAATAGGGAAGTTGATAAGACTACCAGATAGCCACGTGGGTGGTGTCTTTGCCTTTGGTGAAAGCTGTCCTGGATACAATTCCAAAGTGGGGACAAACATTTATTGTATGTACTTTCATTATAAATTTTCCCTTATGGATTGTAGAAATATTTTTTATGACATTATAGTACTTATTTATTCCCCTAGGTTTTGCTTGACTCAATTGGAATCTTGTTGCTTTATTCCCTTTCATATCACAAAGTTTTCATAATTTAGCCATCTTAAATCCAAGTTCCAGTTATGCCTAGTGTTTTGTGTACTCTTTCTGTCTTGATTTAAATAGGTTCCCTTCCCCATGCAGTTTTTGAACATATTTTTGCACCATTTATCATGGCTTTGTCAAGTAAAATGTTTTCCTTGCTGTCTTTTAAAGTGACCATGCCATAAGTAATTTTTTTCCCATTCTCTTTCTAAGCAATTGGTTCACCCTTCCTTTTTCATTTAACATTTATTTCATTGCACTCTCCCTTCCTTCACTATTCCCTTTCCATGTTTGTTTCCATTCTCATTTAGTTGTTTTCATTTCATTCCCCGTACATTCCTCTCCTATACTCATTTGTGACAGTCACTGAAGATTTTTGAGTGTGAATGATTAGAATTTAGTTACTAATAAAATAATAACAACAACTTGTACTTTTCCACAAATATATTTTGGTTAGCAACCAATGGTTTCGAACTTTCAGTTCATCTTCAGGCTTAGGAATGCAAAAGAAGAAGTGAAACATAGGAATATAAGGGACCACAAATCAGGGAAAGGGAAAAAGGGGGGGGAAAGAGGAAGGGTCTTGGGAGACATATGGGAGCCATGAGTTGGAGGGTAGGGGAGGGGGAGGTCCAGCAGAAAAGTTGACCGGTGGTGGAGGTGGTAATGAGGGAAAAAGGCAAGTTAAGAGGTTTGAAGGATTATCTGTAAAAAGATGTTCATTGG
>KZ308551.1:136398-148124 GCA_000376725.2 Ladona fulva
AGAAATTATTTATATTCTATAATTTGTACCTATAAATGAATATTTTTTAAAATTTTCAAAATGCAAAACTTTCCCAATAGTTTTGAAAAATACGCTGTAGGAATTGTTTCTGAGAGTTCTAGGTCTCTAGCTTCGCTCACATATAGAGAGGCTATTTCCGCCTCTCCCAGGTTGTAGGCTGCGTTGTAGATAGGTTTAGCAGTAGCTATTGGCCAATTCACATCACCTATACAGGATTTTATACGATTCATATAGGCCATTCTATTCGAAGTTTTTCAGCCTCTAAATCCTCTACAAGAGTACCGCCGCGTATTGTCCACATCTGCTTATTTTCCGCGTTAACATTCTTATCTCTCATCTAGCTTCTGTACCCTGAGGTCGATGATATCGTACATAAGATTTATGTAACAAGTTACGAGAGAAAATGCGTAAACTTCGTTCATCGGGTTTCATACACAATCTTCGAAAAGAAAATTAACTGAGTGTTACGGATTAGTGCGGTCAAGTGAGGAAGTGAAAGGAGGATGAATGCCACTTCCACATTCTTTTCATTTTCTTTATCGTTTCCAATTGTACCTTGATCTCCGTGTTGATAATATATTTCGTTGAGAAATTCTAGTTTGTAAAAAATAAACCAAATCTCGCTTCTTCTTGGCCATGATATCCATTTCACTTCCGGCATGCAGGGGAATAAGTTTTCGAAACTACTTTTACATTCCTGTTTTCCTCTCTACTAGATTTCCGTTTATTGCGTTACTTGGATTTACGTTTATTTAATATCGGATGGTAGTGATTTAAAAAAGTCATCCATCAGTGGCTGTGAAAATTATTATCCTATTAGGGGCTTAAAAACACTCCGTAAGCCGCATGTCGGCGGAGTACTTACGGACTGTTTTTACACCTCTAATTCATTAACAGCCGTGTTCCAATTTTCTTTTCTTTTACTAACCTATGCAGCTGAAAAATTTTGCGGAAAGGAAACTATGCGCAGAGATGCTCTCTTCAATCTATCCATCCAAATTCTTGGGTTTTTGCCCAGTGGTATATATACATACATACCATTCATGGTACTCGATGAAGTATTTGGAAGTACTTAAATAACGGGTTTCTTTATGATCTTCCTGGTTAAAAAATAGCGAAAAATATAAACAAAAAGTCTCTCTTTCTCAAACGAAAGTTGATATCTTTTTTTCAAATACAGCTTGTTTGTTTGGGTTGTACCAGAGCTGTTGGTAATGTTTAATCCAATCCTCTTTAGATATTATATTTATCCTTGCGATATCTCTTTCTTTTTTGTTCAGATTTTTAAACATTTTATAAGCAAATTCTTGTCTGCCATAGACATTGTTTTCTACATTACTTATGAATGTATCCCATGCTGTCATTTGCCCTTGCCTTATGATTGATTTCGTTCTGTTTCTAATTATATGGTAATTTTGTTTTGCTTGTTCAGATTTCTTTTGTAGGTATTCCTTATATGCTCTCTCTTTTAACTTTTTTGATAATTTCTGTAATTTGAAGCTTGAATGAAACCATCCGATTTTCTATCCATATGTTTGGAGAATGCAAGCTGCTCAACATAAGAGTTAACCAAGGAGAAATCCATTTTATTATTTTAATTAAGGAAAGGTTCAACATTCATATCTGGTGAATGACCAATTGAAAGTACTTTAATCATGAATTTCACTCCATCCAGAAATTGAGAAAATATGAAGTAGGCTTTACTGTATATATTTTTGGTTAAATGTTAATTCAAATATTGATTGAGTCATATATATAACCAATCATCATTGGCCATACTTCGTGGAAAGACATTATGAAGAAATAAGGCGAACACTGTTATTTCCACAAATATATATTAAGGACTACTGGTTTTGGCAGTGAACCATCATCAGGTCACAAATACAGAAAATGCAGGCACTTATATAGGATTTAAATCCTATATAAGTGCCTGCCTGCTAGGCAAAAATTTAAATGCAGGCATTTATATAGGATAGAAATTTTACAAAATGAACTTAATCTTTGGAATACTAAGCAAGACTGATAGGAATATGGAAAGTTATGTTACTAGAAAACATGGAAGATATGCACTGTATTGACTTCAATAATTTTTTAAACAGACCTAAAGAGAAAGATTGAAGAAAATTGTACAACAAAAAGAGGATGGAAGAAACATTTTATTGATAACATAGAGAATTTAACAATGTAGGTCAGCCAACAGAATTCTTGTCAACATAAGAAGTGAAAAAACCATCTCAAACAATTTCTAATTTTATTATCAGAAACCTGCTTTCTGGATACATTCTTTGAAATTAATGAAACTAGGCACAGCCGCTACAATGAATCTTAAAAAAGGGGGACTAAAAGAGTAGTTTGATTTTTTTGTCTAGGTACATTCCTAATGTAATTTTGGAATGAAATCATATCATTCATAAACACCACACATCATTCGAAAACGAAACCACTAATTGTCCATGGAGATCACAGCTCGGAAAACAACGTTCCATATTACAGAGATGGGAAGTTCAAATCTTCTCACTGCCATAATAAACTGAAAGAAATATAGACAACGTTTAGGTGCGTATCTAAAGAAAGTAGACAACGTACATAACTAATATGTTCAAATGTCCAACTATAAAGTAGATGTTTTAAGCCTTAATTAAACAACGATCACCCTCCAACGACCCATTTAAGGTATCTTACATCCAATCTAAGTAATCATTAATCCCATTTCGTTCTAGGGATAGACTCCACGGCGAATACTTTGACACAAAAATGTTCTACGATAAAATAATCCGACTATATTTTGAGTGCCAATCAAAACAATATACCCTTGATATTATGCGCAATATTTTTGATGCGGCCGAAAGGGAGCAATATATCCCATTCTCGCGCATTGCTATCAACATGGCAACACATTCCCTTATACTTACCTCATGGGTGTAAGTTCGGGCATACCTGGATCACTCCCTTTTCTAAATCCTGTAAACATTTATAATCCGTTAAGACAACATGATTTCATGAAGTATAACATTTCTTATTATAAATACCAATTACCTAAATACAAAACAGTGGGAATAAAACCCCATTGGAACATGAACTTAGCTACATTAAACACTGTTGAAAGTCTTTGTTTGGTTTCCGACTTCATACGAACCATCGTTTTGGTTTTAGGTTTCTAGTGCAAGAAAAAGATTACAGAAAGCTAGAAAATTCGAGTACGACAATTATAGTGTAATGCGCAGACGCTCCGGAAGTAACAAATGCACATGCACGAGTGAATTATTTTGTTAAAATTTTACAACAGAAATGAAAACAGTGTCGTTCATTTAAATGAAATTTAACTATTTTCAACAACAATTATTACCCTATAATTTCCTTTTTAGCTAATGTTTACATTTATATGGATCTTCGTTGACATTCTTTATTTAGTATTTCTAACGATATGGATAGTATCACTTAAATTTATATGTAAAATATGTGGGTTTTTCGAGAAATACTGTAGAATTTATGTAATTATTGGGTTTCATATTGATTTGTTATATCAAAAGTTTTTACGATTAATTTCTCATAGATATCTTTTGGACCTATGCCGGCGATTGCACCGCTATCTCACGAAAGGCATTTCAACTCAGTTGAGTGTCATGGTATTGCTCTGAAGCTGACTGTTGTGGTACCGAGTAACTTTAGGAGTGTACGTTACTCTGTATTTAATTTTAGTCTGCTGGACTATTACATCTCTTCTTATCTGTTGAAATCCGTGACACACGAAGTTCATAGAACTCTACACCTAGTGATGATGCTTTGATGCTGGCTGTTCTACTCTTCTGGTAAAAACTAAATGAAGAGAGGCGCCATGAGTGCCGTCCAAGTATCTGGAGGATTAAGCAAATTAAAGAAGAAACACTTTCGTGTGAAACATCAGAAAGTTAAGCTATTTCGTGCCAATGAACCTTTACTTTCAGTTCTTATGTGGGGAGTTAATCACACGGTAAGTCTTAGTTTGTGCGTCGTGGAGTTGTCATTCTTTTATTTTTGTTATTTTATTGATAAATGAATGAAGTTCTTAAAATTCAATCATTATTTCCTGTTTTTACTCTTCGATAGACTATAACTGAGGTAAATCTTAAGCCTCGTTTGTCTAATAATCGGTAGATAACGTTTTCAGCTCCGGTATTAAAATATTTCTAAGCAATGCTTGCATTGAGAGATTCATTAATCATTTCTGCTAATCGTATGTTAGATTTTTTGATCAACTCGGCGGTAAAAATTAAGTTCATTAAATGACCTAATCGAGATTACTTCATTCATAGATCAATTGGTTCACCGGTTGGTTTTCATTCATAAGCTTTCTCTCGTTGAAATTGATACTGCCTGAGCTGTTTTTGTTATGCATTTTCGTAATTTATTTGTTACTTTGGTACTTGTTTTGTGGCGATGAATATTCTTTAAGTTACAAATACTCTTACCTCTTTCCTTACCATCAAAACGAGTGTTAATTTAGATATCCTTTTATTTTGAAATTCTTCGATGGCTAATATTTTCACTAATACATGGATAAGTCACTGAAGTAATGCTTCTGAATTTTACCCTTTGAAATTTCCCTCAGATTTTAAAATTTACGATAACGTCGTTTCTATCGTCATAATCTTGCATAGTGTATCATTGAATGCAATCCTTTTTTGTGTTAAACCGTAGCACCTGTACTTGATCAGCGCTACTTTATTATTATTTACAGAGTATTTTACTTTTTTATTGTAAAACAGTAGTCTCTGTGGATATTTTATTATGCAGTGACTTTTTTAATCTTTTGTTAATCATTTTTTTATTCGAACGTACCCGTCGAAGTTTCATGAGAAAAGCTGCTTATTAGACAAAGAGAGTGAAGTGTTTATTCAGGCGCATGAGTAATATTCTTCAGCTTATTAAGTTTTTTAAGCATTCGCTTTAATCGCTATTTAATTTGTTCAAGCTACCCTTTGACTACTAATGAATGCATGGTATTCGAGGGCAAGAAACGTTCATTTTGTGATTTTTAGCGTGAACATTTTAAACGTTTTGTTATTTTTTCTCTCGATGTGACCTAAGGTTATTAAGTATTAAATGGTTCAAATCGCCGTAAGTTATATTCCGGAATGGCTTTGCGTCATTTCCAAAAATACCTGCAGTGTTGAGGAGCAATGTCCGTTAGACATATTTGCGAATGTCATCCATTCCGGTACATAGTGATCGATTCCCGGCTGACGCTATCGTGCGACGAGTGTTGCTTAACTCAGCGGGAGGTTTCTTCCCGTGAGTCTCAAAATCTCACTCTAGACGAGTGGTTCCACAGGTATGGACATTTGAGTTGCCGGTCAACTCCTTTCAAACTCACGTCATTTTGGGCGCTTCCATTCTGTTTACATGAGCTCTTTCCTTCATCCCATACTTTCATCGCTCTTATATTCTCCCCCTCTAAACTTAGGGGCCGCTGTTAAAAGTAGACATGAGCTGTGTTTGGACACCTCCCGGGCCGTTTTTAAGGGTGGCAAGCGGAATCGGGATGTGTATGGGTGCGGCGTAAGGCTTCATAACTGCAAAAATCGTCGATAAACCCGTTTTTCAACGCGTTTAAAATCGCCGCAACGGCCGCTATACCGAGAGACTACAAATTACGTCATCCTTTTTTCCTACGAATGCGTAACACCTACCTCCCTGACCTTGATGGAGGAGTGGGAACCGTGACAGTTCCGAATTTAGATGGCGGGTTCGAGCCCCGCCGAGGTCAAAAGTGTTTTGAAGCAGGTTCCGTAGCCTTTCATTTACGCCATCCGCGTTTACTGCCAAAGTATTTCCTTGGAGTATTTAGTTCGCACAACAAAGCAGTTAGCTTGGGTATTAGCTAATCTACTTCTCTATCTGCACGGGCGTGAAATTTATAAACCAAATCTGGCAGCATTTCACGATTCCACCCACGCTATGTTTTTAACGGCTCAGTTTGTGTTTGTTAAGATGCGAATCGTAAACATGCACTTCCTAAGCAACCGGTCTATTTGTGGATTTTCTTCCCTCGAAGATTGGCATTAAGACGTAGATGAAGCGAAGGGCGACATCGTGGATGCTGTAACAGACTGAAGATTGCTCCATTTTCGCATTTGGAAGTATACACTAAAAAATATTTAATTTGGAAAATATTATTGCTCTTAAAATTGGGACGTACAATACTACGTTCACAGTTTATCGCAAATCCCTGTAAACCCTCAAATTAGCACTAATTGAAATTATTCATGCTGATATTTCGTCATGAAAGGATTCAAAGAATAATTTATCCGACAGTTACTCTATCAAGAATGTCTCCGTAGTACCATATATAATGATATTTTAAATGGAGGAATAGTTTCGATTAGAGTGAGAATAATACTTACGGAAGTAATTTCTAACTGTTACATCGGAAATTGTTCGGAAAGAACTCTTGAAAAGGGTAAGAAAGATTGATTGAAGCAGGTGGGTATTTACGACATACCTGCAAAGTATTGTCATTTTTGCTGCGTGTATTTTATAAGTAAAAGTAATAGCAGGGTAGAATATTGCAAGTTACCAAAAGTCATTTCCCAATACCTTCTGCAGCTTCTTTCCTTACCTGTTGATATTTTCTGCCGACAATTGACGGTTTATTATGGATTGGATGTGCGTATATTTTTTTGAATCGATTGAAGGTTACTATTAAATGTAACTAGCACAACAAATCGTATCAGGATTCCGTTGAGGTAATTTGTAAGTAGGCCTTGGGATGACTTTGGCCTAAATCAATGAATCATTTCGGAATCTAGTTGGCATCACTCTAATTGTGCTAGTTTCGGGTATGTAAATGTAAGATAACTATCAGAGGAGCATGAGCAAGATTTATCGAAATCGATTCAGTTTGTTTTAAATTACAGGTTTCTAAGTCTATACCCTGTCATCAAAAGAATTTGATCTGGGCCTGTAGTGTAAATCCTTCATGGAACGTAGTTTTTATGTGATTTATTTTTTGTCCTTAGAGTCAAATGTACGTAATTCAGTATCTAATAGCTTTTTACAGTGCCGTAAAATCCAAAAGCATGAACAATATTTACTTTTAGGGAGTCACTGTTTCAAAAAGAGTAATTATATTGGCATATTTAATTTATTTATTTATTTAAATAAATAAATAAAATAATTTCGAAATGTATCAGCTCAACCGTTTTTGGAAAATGCCATTATTTTACCTTGATATGTGCATGAATTTTAAAATTTTCCGTATTCTGCAGTGTTGCTTATAAAAATTTAGTTAGCCTTACGTAGTTTATTAAATGCATTTAACTTGTTACGATTAAATAATATGTTCACCACCTAGTAAATTCCAAACTTAATTGTTTAGAAATTACGTTAAAAAGAAATTTCGTCCGCTAGGTCCAGGATTATTAGTAAAGTAAATTATGCAGGTAAGTTGAAAGGGATTGACGTAATTAACAAGAAGGAAATAGAAAAGAATCAAAATATGATCAAGCCGATAAATCGGAAGAATTTAGAAAATAGTTATGATGCTAGACGAATGTGATTGTAAACGAAACAAATTTCTACTTTGTTTTCTATACTAATGTAATTGTAGCATAGTTGTTAGAAGTAGCACATAAATGTGTAAAAGACAGAAGAAGACGGTTATTTACATTTTTGTTTTTTTGATTGTGATGTTTAATTTTATTGTTTTTGAGGCAACTAGAACTTAAAATAGAAGGTATACTGTTGAATCTCGTTTTAGTCAGCAAATCTGAAATTATGGATAGAAGAGAAACAGATGCGTACCTTTCGAAGAGATTTACTTTGGTGTTTCCACTCGGATCGAAGAATGGTGAAAGGTTGGGACAGAACATAAATATTACTATGAAGATCAGTAGAGGATAGTTTACAACTTCGTACCGTATGATAATAACACGAAAATAGTTCTTGATTGGTTGAGGTCCGAAATACATACTTTTAAGGGCATGGGCGCGGTGCGTTTGAAAAGAAATGGCGCCCTTAATATGCTGAAAACTAATTTATAATCAAAATTTAGGGATTTAATTACGAAGGCTAAGAATTGAGGAGCGAATGGATAATTTTTTAAGCGAATGAAGTCGGAAAGCTTTAAAAAGTAGGAATCGGGTTGGATTAAATTAGATAAACATATTAAAATGTATGTAGATAAAAAGGAAATGAATTTTTTATAACGGATATGAAGTCGTTGAATTATAATTCAAGTTTTATGAACGNATCAGCTATTTTGCAAACATGTTGTGAATGTTTTGATCCTGGACATACTTGCATGGACAGTTAGTTTTTAGTTTCCATACAATCAGAAAATTGTCACTCCTTTATTATTTCCTCTATTTGCAAATTAGAGGTTTCAAAACACTCTGTAAGCCGTCTTTCCACAAGCGGAACTCGCGCTCAGAGACAAATGGGAAGCTCCAGATTACCGATTTCTGGAAAGCCCAATGATCATTTCAGAAGCAAGGCTTCCATCCTCGGGGGGTCTCCACAAAGGACAAAGGAAGTCACTTCCTTTGTGGAGACCCCCCAAGGATGGAAGCCTTGCTTCCGAAATGATCATTGGGCTTCCCAGAAATCGGTAATCTGGAGTTTCCCATTTGTCTCTGAGCGCGAGTTCCGCTTGTGGAAAGAAGGCTTATGGAGTGTTTTTATACCCCTAATTCATATTCAGCCATGTTCCAACCTTCTCTTTTTCTATTTGCAAAGTTATGAAAGGTAGAAATATCATTTGTCTTTTGCTGCATATGAACTTTACTATATAATTATGACCATTGACAATTGTTATGTTTAACTAATCTTTTCAAGTACTTTATCAGTTTAGAAAAGCTGTAACAAATGCCAGTGTTAATTAAACTTATAAATGTAGATGCAAAATCATATACTGAACTTTTTGTTGTATGACTTTGGTTCATAATGCTCTTCTTTAAATTGCAGCAACAAATCCTCAGACTCAATAATGAGAGGTTTACTGTACCAGAGGCATTATTCCATCCTTCGGACATTGGAGTCAATCAAATGGGTGTAGTTGAAGCTGCTGTCCACAGCATATTTCATACTTCAGCTATACCTCAAGAAGCCCAACCTCACTTCACCAAAAATGTTCTCCTTGTGGGTGGTTCTACTCTGTTTTCTGGATTTAAAGAGCGCTTTGAAAATGATTTGCGGTCAATGGTGCAGTCAGATTATGATGTTCGCGTTTGTCTACCGAAAGAGTGAGTATTGCTAATATTTCAATGATGCTTTTATTGTCATGTTATAATGAGTTTATGAAAAGTTGTTTTCTATGACTATATTGTCTTACATAATTTTATTTCTTGGCTTGTTTATTTGCTTTGATATTTTTACTTAATACTTTAATGCCCCTTGGTCTTTTCTTTCCTTGCTCCTTAGAATATCTAACTTCATTAATCCACTACCATCCTATATGGGAACCATCAATACTTTGATCTCAATTTCAATTTGAGTAATGGCCCATATGTCTGGCAATTTCTAATTACCTAAATGTTGCTCGTTCATCCAACTTTCTTTTCCTTTCCTTTATAAAACCCATAACTCTAAAGACTCCTTAATGCCTCCCATTCCAAATCCCATGAATTTTTCTTATGTAAGATATATTTCAGACAGCTTGTTATAATAATTTAACAATAATTTTCCTAATACCTCTTATCACCAGTGAGAGAATTGTTTGAGATTTGCAACTCTCACTGCTTTGTTCTTGTTTTTTATTCTTGAAGCCAAAGAGTAAGTAAAAGCGGATCCTGTTGATTTTTAATTACAATTAATGATTATATATGCCTATTACAAAATCTCAATCCCTTTGTTGACGTAATAAAATAGATATTATCAGAATCTAACTCTATGGTTTGACACCAAATTACTAGGCAAATCTTTTATAAAAATCAAATACAGAAGGTATATACCATCCCTGACTTAAGGTTTCTGAAAGTTTGGTATTTTTGTGTTCATGTTTCTGATTTGGAATGTTTCCTGATTCCAGATAATCCACTTTTAAATTCTAAAGAATACTGACAGAAAAACAGTTCTTTTTCCCTTAAAATTCTTGTCAGAGATGCATGCAGTAAACAGTAAGCCATATTAAAGGAATAACTAATATCAATTTTCAATTTAACGAGATTAAAGGTCAGAGAGATTTTATCTAAGTAAAGTAAAAGGTGTTATTTTCCATCCGAATATTAATTCTAGCCAAAATTAAATATTCTGAGATCACTGTTTAATTGCATCATCAAGTTTTCATTTCTTGTACTTGTACTATGCTTTCAAGGCTAATACGTAGTCCATTTATGTGACAAAAGAGACAAGTATCATGTCTTGGAGTCAATTTTGAATCTGTTGTTCAAAACAGTGTTTTATTCTAAAAATACTTGTGCTGTCATCAAGATTCCACAAAGTGAGGGCCTCCTCCATGAATTTTAAATTCATTGGATAGGTGTTCTCCTCATCTGAAAAATGTAAAAAACTCCACTTTTGCTGAATTGATGTTTCACTTAAGGTTAAGTACTGAAGATAGATTTAAAAAATATTATTTGAAAGAGTGGGAAAGAATTCTCTTTGGATTAAGCAAACTTAATCCAAAGAGTAATAGAATAGTAATAGAAACTTGAAGTAGATCAGTCTGAAATCTTTTGGCTGCCAATTTATGGCGCCAGTAATTTCTCTATCACATGGCTCTTCTGGTAATATTCCATGAGATGGAACTGATCCAATGAATGCTTTAATTGACTGGTTTGGTACTAAAAAGGTTCTGACTAGCACTACTTCAGGTAATTTATCACTTGAATACTGTATATATATTATTAACCAAAGCTGCTTATTTACTGATATTTTTGTGAAAATACCTATTACTTTTTTAACAAAATGTCAAATGTATACTTTCAAAGTGTAGCAACCTAGAAACAAAATTAGATCACCAAATTGACTGTAATGTATTCATTGCAAACTGCAGTGATCTCATTTAAGTTCAATGCAGATATCTTGCTATAATTTTAGTTCTAGAATATTTGTGTAAATCATTCAAATCTGATTCAATAATGCATGTTCTTTCTTTAGATGTTTAAGAACTCTCCATAAGCCTATGGCAGATGAAACTTGTGTTTTGAGACAAATTGAAATTTACAACTGCTGATGTGCAGCTTATGATGTGTTTTTAAACTTCTATTTCATTAACAATCATGTTTCAATTTCCTTTCATGTTGTTCCATCTTCACAACTAGCCCGATATCTTATGCTTGGCATGGGGGTGCAATGCTTACACATGATCCAAGGTTTAGCTCAATGGTGGTCACAAGGGAAGACTTTGAAGAGGAGGGACATCAGTTATGTTATGAAAAATTCAACATTTGAAATTCCTCTTTGCTGAAGGAATTACTTTTTCAATACTTCTGAGTAGATTACTCCTTTCTCTAAACCCTTTCTCGATGTACAATGTCTGTTGTGATGTTTTTAAATGTAACAACTGAATTTTTACATGTAAGTTTTAAAAAATAATTAATTATTTTCATTGTACTTATCTGTCATTATCAGTTACATCCACCATTAACATATTCTTGAGATTAAACTCTATTCGCTTTTGTAATATCAAAGGAAAATGGGTAAGGGTGACTTTGCGCAAGATGGTGCGCACCCAGGAAAAATCCCAAGGAAGAATGAACTTGAAAAAAGTCTGACGGGACCGGGAA
>KZ308551.1:159695-176332 GCA_000376725.2 Ladona fulva
GGCTGCCTCTGTGAGGACCTCGGACGGCAGGTTGTGCCACTATGTGGAGACTGCCAGTCTTGCTCACAAAGCATTCCCTTAACAGTGTGAGAGAGACGCGGCACGGTAGTTCAGTGGTTAGAATACCTGCCCGGAAAGTGGGAGACCTGGGTTCGAGTCCCAGTCGTGTCGCTATTTTTCACACTTGTTATTCAATGTTGGAAGTCTGTGTAATGTGTAAGATTAAGTTTAACCGTGTTTTTGAAGTATTCCTTTAGATTAAATTGATGCTGGGACATTAAGTTGATCTTCTGGAGTATTTTTACTTCTGATCATGGTTTGTTACGGCAAGAACTTGAAAGATTCATTGGGAGAGAAGTAAAATTGAGAGCATCAGTTTATCATGACAGTATATTTCGGCATCATTAGATTCCTTATACTTATTGCCTTACTTACGGTAGTATCATCAATACGTATTCATCGATCCTTCTGTATCTCGTGAGGCGAGAAAGATTTGGACTAACATATGTAACCACGTGTGATAAAGGAAGACAAGATTTCATTGTCTGATATTCATTTATCTATATGGCCATCAAAAGTAGTTCATTCACGCGATGATTCGACACCTTCCACCACCTGCTTGGTTTCATTTTGTCTTCGCATTCTGTTTTCTTAATTGTTAACGAAGAATTTTCAGGGACGTTGTTCATAGTTTGGTATAACTTAGTGTGGTTGTCGTTCATCGAAGTTCTCCCAATACTTGAGTCTCCTAAGAGAGATTTCGTAAATTCTCGAAAAAAGTTTTTCTCAACTTCGGCAAATATGCCCCTCTCGAGAAAGTCCTCTCATTTTGAATTTATACGCAAACTTCTCTTAACATACATTTCAAATTCATCACGGTATATATTTTACATTATCTGATAGTTGGGTGAACTGAGTACACGCGAACGTATTCAAACGTGTAGGAATAAAAGATATTCAGCGTCTATCAATAGATTTATTATCTGGTCAGTATTATACGTTTTCTTCTGCTATTAATTGACGTTCATTAGATCCTTCAAGTGAATTGGTTTCAGAAGTAATATTGCTAATTTTTTGATTGGTTTTTGAAGATTTAAATGTTATTATATCATACGGATGACTCTCGAAAGAAAAAAAATAGAACATGTTTTAATAACCTCAACTTTAAAGCTGATTATGTAATGTATCATAATAAATGACCGGTTACGTAGCTCAACGTTCGTAACCAGGTTAAAATTTCTCTGCAAAAGATGTGGAGGTGTGTAATTTGTTAGCACACAACATGTTGAAATTGATGTACTATGTTTTAGAACATTTCATTTTAAAATACTAGTGGCTTTAGTTCTGCAGTCGTAATGTAAAGATGACTGAAACGGAGCTGCTTGAAGATTAATTCCTCATTTGTTATCTCCTGGAATTCAAGTGTTTTCTGAGTAAGGTAGTGGTAAAGAGCTTTAGATTCGTGTTTTTTATGTTCGAAAGTAATTGAGTCATTATAAATCTCTCTAGGGCTTGTTCTTCTCTCAAACTTCCTCGTGTTGTTTTATTTCTATTCAAATCGCATCTGATCGATTTTATACCCATTTCTTTTGCACGGAGAACCTTGATATACTGTGTGAACTGTAGTTAATGTGGATAATTTTTCAGAAAAAGTAGTCTACGTTGTTGATTGGAGCAGTCTCAATAGTATTGGTTTCACTTCTACTGCGTCATTGGCTCTAACTCTTCTCATTCAGCCGTTAGGTCGTTATATGATTCATTTACCTTATCTTTAAATTTATTGGTACTTTTCAGTGATTATGCTGAGTCTCACCTCGTTACGGAGCACCAACTTAATTGTGAGATTATTCTTTCTTTCTCTTACGCTATCAGCTCTTCTTCCTCCCTAAGTCTTTCGAAGCCGATTCTTCTCTAGTACATGGTCAGCCTTGTTTGTCTTCCTTCAAAATCCTTCTAGTTATTTTGTTCCTTGTCAGGGATACTCAGCGGTTCTTTATCCACTTGTCTGTCTTTCCGATGTAACCTCCCTATCCTTGCAATTTCAAAAACGTTTTACTAGTTCTGCGCTTTTCTAACTGTTCTTGCATTTATAAGCCATTCATTGGTAAACAAGTAACTCGTCGTTCCTAAGTTGTGAATAGTCTCTGATGTTGTGTCTTTTATCTTCAATTTTAGTCCATGTGTAGTCATATTCAGGGCTTACGGAAGTAGTGCCACAATTATTGGTAATAATAACAATGGTGTGTGTTGACATTTACATAATATACCCAAACATGATTGTGATAATTGGTGTCTTCCTCCAGTATAATGTAAAATACGAATTAAATTTCCAGACGTGTTCTCCACAGAATTACGGTGGTAAAATAAGTGCAGTATCATAAAAATAATGTATTCAAGAATTTTATAAATTGTTTCATTAATATACTTATTCCTTTACTTAAAACAAGTAATCTTATTATGACACTTTTCTACGAGAGACATTTTTCTTCGTCGTCCATTCGAAGTACATTTAAATTACCTTAATTATAACTAAGCAAACATTGTTAGCCTCGACTGTCTATTTTATCATCTAGGAAATATTTCCCACCCATGTGAAAACTTAAATATCCACTAGTGGGCGATAGGAGCCAGGTTGCTACTCGAGCATCACCATGGCTATAATTTCTGTAATTGAAATAGTGATACCTCGGCTAACGAGGACAATTCGTTCCAGAATAGCATTCGTTAGCTGAAGATGATGTTGTTAGGAGTCTCACTGTTCGCTGTCTTGAACATAAAAAATCCATTTGGGATTGTGGGTGTCTCCTATATAATATGGTCAGCTAGTTTCTTTGCCACACATACTGACGGAAAAGGTAAGATGCTGAAATGGCTCGACCGTTCATGTTTTCTACTTTATGTCAGCGCGTACATCCAGTTAAACATTCGTTAGCTGAATCCATATTCGTCAGCCGAGTCGGAAAATACATAGAAAATCTTCGTTTGCCGAAAAATTCGTTTGAAGGGTCACTCGTTAGCTCAGACATCACTGTACTGGTATTGTGAAATTTGTTCCATCAGGTGTATCAAAAAATGTATCAATGCCTTACAAATCCACTGTTTTGGTCTCAACATTTGCTCTCATCATATTGCGTTAGCAAGTTCTCTTCTCAAAAGTGAATATTCTCTAGCATTGAAATCACCTTATGACATTAAAAATTAATTGTATTTATTATAACTAAGTTCGAGGGTGTAATTACTGGCCATAATTGTTAAGGTTTTGCCGTTGGTGATCAGTATTTATAATATTTCGCACAAGTCCCTACCAATTACCTCAGTTCAGGAACTTAAAATAAATTAGAGAGAAGATTTTTAAAAATTTGTTGGCGGAACAGTGAACGCATCTCCCACTTATGGCCATGTAGGTTAATTCTCCCGCAATCCACTCGGAGTTGCTTCAAAGTTCTATTTTTGAGAGCACCATCTTAATTTTTGTATCACACACTAGCTATTTGTCAATCAACTCGCCGTAATTTGTTCATAAGTTGATCGAAACTCTTACTGTTCTTGATCGAAACAGACAGCTTTCGCTCTCACTTAGCCGGGCCCATCTTTATGCGACCCGAATTTGGCCCCTAAGGAACCTCCGCTCCAGTTCTAAGGTGTCCAGACGGCAACCTTCGAGCCTCGTGAGAAAATTGTTGTTGTTAGCTCATGTTGTCAGATGTGCTCATCGTGTCTATTCGTAATATATAGGGCCTGTTTTATGTATCAGTTATTTATATTTCTTTTTTTAATTATCGTTTATTCTTGTATTCCCCTTATTTGTTGTTTTATCATTATTGGTTGGCTGATAGAAAGGAAGTTATATATGTATATTATATCATTGATACAATTACTCTGCCGTTGGATGTGATAATTAAATTGATCATTTAATGAAACCTTCAGGTTATTTCTGGTGAAAGATTCACAAATAAATCGATAAGGGAATCAATGTGGTGAAGGCGAAGGAAACCCAGTAGGAGGGATGGGTTTGTGAATTTCAGTTATCATGATCGAATCCCTGAAGATATCGCCTTGGGATTAGTTCAGTTTAAATATGTATTTTCCATAGAGGAAAGGAACGCTGAATGAGCCTTGGGATTGTTAAAGGGAAACTTTTGTTGATTGTAGCTGATGTATGATATGGCGTTTTGAAAGGTATGGGAAATAGGAGAGGAAAATAGTAAAAAAAAATCCAGCAATAGATCAGCTGAATAAATAAGGAAATATCGTGCTTTGTACTCCTTGTATTACAAAATAAAGATTACTGATGGTATTGCAATCTCCCCTTACTTCTTGTATTGTTAAAGCTTTGTTTTATTGTATGAATTGTTTATTGTCGCTTTGAACAGTGGCCAAAGAAAGGGATTATGCTATTTAAAATAGTAAATTATTAAATAATTGTAATTAATGAAAGTAAATATCCTCAGAATAATGGACAATTTGTAGGTCTTCGTTTCCGTAATTTGATTATACTACTGAAGAAAGTGTATGCTGATACCACTTGTTATTAATAGTATCAATTGGTTCTCATTAATTTGTCCCGTAAATAGTTTGGTTCATTATTGGTAATCGTTCTTTGATAGAAGATTGAACGTTTTCATTATAATACACATAACATTGAAATTAGTGATAGCTTTATATGCATCACCCGTATTCAGCTATCTTTTGTGTTTTGGGTTCATGCCGGTAGTTGATGTTTAATTTCGGTGGTATATAAAAGTGTTTATTGTATCGAATCTCTTTATTATTTCGATACTTCGGCTTTGAAGTATTGTCAGCGGTTAGTTATTCGTCGATTACGCACATGTGGAGTATTTCTGAGAGAACCTTATTCGGAGTTCAATTCGTATCTGCGTTTTGTAACGCTCGAAGATATAAATTCGAGCAAATGGAACCAGCTTTCCTCTCCACCAACTCAATGCGAATATTTCGATTCTTTTTGTTCGTGTCGATTTTTGCGTCTGTCGATCGCGAAATTTACTTCCTCTCGCAATGGGGATCGCGTCGTTGGAGAGCATTTAAGTAATGGTTCGAGGATGAGCCGTAGACTGCCTTTTTGTCACCCGTTACGTTGTCCTCTCTTACGGCGGAGCATCCAGAGGCGGTCGTTAATTATTTGAATGCCACTTAAAGTCGATTGATGAGGCGCGCGAACTCTCTCCTCGTTTTATTTCGAGGATTTCAGTGACTGGAATTCGGGGCGTTGACGTCGTCTGCTGCATTTGATATTTTTAGTCCGCTTGATGGACTCTGTGTACACTTCAGAAGGATGCTTTGGCGGACGTATCAAAGATGCGTCCTTGGCAAATGTTTTCACAAGGATCTTTCTTATAGGAGATTTTTTTTACGGGTTGTGCGAATTTGGTCTTGTAGACCAGAAGCGGGGAAGTGGCATTTTCTTCACTTACTAAATAGCTCCAATATTAATAAACTCGTCTCCCAGTCTTTTGTATTACTTCTATTAACCCACAAATCAAAACTTTAGCTGCTTGTATTCAGTAATTAAATTTTTTTCCTTCATTCTGTTTCGATGTTGAAATATTTGGTTATAAAAAGACTAAAATTTTCCGGGGAATAATTTCAAGAGAATTAACTCGGGTTGGCCCTCGAACTTACCTTTCTCGAAATGATTTCCTTCATATTTGATGATAGGTGTCACAGCTCTCTAGTTCGGCCGTCTGGTTGCATGTATATTCTACCTTTATGAGGCCGAAATAATTTCAAAATTTTCCGCTGCACCCTTGTAGTAGACCCTAGGTACTGTTTATTCTCGAATCTAAGACGCTTCCGAGTTTTTGGAAGTATTGTAGGGAGAAAAATAATTATGAGATTCTAAGAGGTTTATAAGAAGTATGTTCTTTGTTTATCGTAAGTTACAGACATACCGATGAATGAAAATGCAAATTTATTATTGCTTACAAAAATGACCTCAACTGAGTCGGGGAAAACAGAATCACAGCTTTAAATTTAATAGTATAAAACTTTTTTCTGCGATTCCTGCTTTACGTTTCTGCATTTTCAATCGCAAATCTTAGATGCTTTCGATTTTTGGAAGCCCTGAAAGAAAGTTACCTGCTTTCCTCGTATTGTCAACTTACTTACTTCCTATTGCCTACTTATCATACACACGCCGTAAGGCGGCTTGCAGGGTATTTATGTAGATGTAGATGTATCATAAGTCTGTGACGAAACTGCTCATTTTCCTCAAAAATTTAAAGTATGTGGAAAGTATTACTGATTCAGTAAGTAATGGGTGAATTGTTTAACGAGCTTTTAAAACTCTTTAAGGTAATATAGGATTGAAAGCCAATTTTAATATGTTTAAAACAGCTGTTAAAATGTTTTTACTTCCAACGCCTTCAATGGACGCAAAAAGTTGAATATTTTACAATCAAAATATAAAATTTACTGAAAGGAGACACGGTTACCAGTGATCTCGTGATTTAAAATATTTGTAATTCATACTATTATGTATGTACAATACAGTTTTTTATTCATGAAGCAATTGCTGCCGACGTTAGATTTATTGAAACCCGGACGTGCCTACCGCCGTTTCTTACTTGACCTGCTTAAACTAACTGAAGATCAATGCATTATCAAAGTAATTTTAATATTCTTACGAATGTATTACGAAGTTTCTTTTCTTTGTCATTGTTTTTCAGCCTTCTAATAAAACAAATATTTTTCTTATCGTGTGGCAAATCTTATTTTGAAGTTTTCGTAAGATAGTTCGAAGCTCTGAAAATCTTTTTCATTATTTCTGAAAATAATCTTAAGGGCAAGGTTATTCTTTAAAAAATGCGAGCTAATGTTGCTTTTTTTTTAAATTTAGCCTTTTTTGCTAATTTTCATGTATATCTGATTCGCCTCATTTTTATGAGTTAGCTGAACTTTTAAGACCGCGAAAAGGTCAATGAGAACCATTGAACCTGAGAAAACGGTGATTAATACTTTAATTGTAGGTTAGTTAGAGAACCTTCGTTTACCGCGAAAAACGTAGTATTAATTTCCAGTTTAAAAAACAGTAGTAAAACAGATATTGGTCGCTATTGAGGATTTTGTTTTTCAAAGAAAAATTCGTAATCTTATTCGAGGGAAATTTTTAACGTATCGGAGAAAGGCTTTCATCGCATCATGTCGTAAAATGTTATTGGTCGTTAACTTTTGATGTGAATTTTAAGCTTTATATTTTCGAATGTTTTGTTCCTGTGTCGTAGACTGTAGCCAACGTGACTCGTTGTCAAGGAAAAACTGTTGGCACTGTGAAGTGAACCAGAGATTTTATCTCCAGTGTACGTTTTAGGTGTGATATCGTCGGTTGCGGAAAACATTGATTCTGTCCAAAGGTCACAGCTAAGGGCAAGGTTGTGTAGATAGTTTGGAAAGTTTCGGTAGTTTTCAATGTGAGCAGTTTTGTACTCTGGTATTTAAAGCAACAGTATGCTCCTTATCCAATGAAGTCAAAATTCATGTTAGCTTCAAGGCATAACCTATCTATAGGATAGATCTTATCTATAGGATAGATATAGCGTACACCAACGTAGACATTTCCTTCAAACGTAATTAGTGTAAATGTATTTTATCGTCATTTGATTAAATCGTAGTTTTTGCAAGCAAGTTGCGTCAAAGTTTGACCTATTCCAATTTTATAAGCGGTGAATATTTTTGTCTGGTAATATTTTATGTTAAGAGTTCACTAGGTTTTCAATCCTCAAATCCTCAATTGTTCGATATTTATTCAGGGGCGGGTCTTGAAACCCTCCAAGGGAAGAGAAGGCGGTGGTTTCCGAGGCGGCCGCGATTTAAGACAATTTCCTTGTTAACTCATCTCCAATTAACTTTTTCGAATGCCATTTTTGTCGTTGCAAATGTATGAGACTTATAGTGGTAGTGGAAGAAAACTTACGAACTGATTTTAATTCAAAGTGATCGTCATCTTGGAAAATCTCTATTGGTATTTGTGATACAAATCCACCAGAAGGGGAGAGGGGGTGCGATCCTCCCGTCGCTCGGCCAATGGATGAGTTTGTTTGCGTTATAAGCATAAGGCGGACCTCTATACTATCTTTTGCCAATACACAATCGGCATAACGTACTTGCAAGGTCGTTTGTTCTTATGAAAAATAATTTTAAGTATTGATATAGTATTGTGTGTGATGATATGAAAGCTACTGAGGTATTAGTCATGCTGAATTGTGGCATTGATTAAGGTTTTTCCGTATGCAATGTTACGAAAAGTTTTACTCGTAAAGCCAATGGCCTTCACTTAAGTGGGCTTGTTCTGATTACTGCATTCTGGCACAGTGAGGAAAGCAAGGGAAAACTGCCTCACTCCTCATCTAGTGAGTCTCATTGCCGTCTCCTTGCTCTTTGCAGCTGATGGTAATGGGAATGAGGTCCCAACCGGTCTTCGGGCAGAATCTTTACAGGCAGACTGTGATAGTATTGTGATGCGGCAAATTTCTCTCATGTCATAAGAAATGTTCTGGTTATTTAGTTACGGCAATGTTAAAGAGAGGCTCACGACGATACAGGAACCTCAAGAAATACGTCTTAACAGGTATTGATGACTCTTGAAAGTATAGGGAAAAAATTCATTCATGAATTGACTCATTTACCGCAAGGGTCTCTATCGACACATTTCATTTTTTTCCGCGGAAGAAAACCTTGAAGAGTTTCGCATTCTTCGGAATTGCGTCATGCTTATCCTTTTGAACTTTTAATGCCTCCGATTGGTCAGAAAAAAGATATACGAGTAGAGGACTGTGCCGTTTGGTCTCCGTAAGACACGTTACCCTTTGGAGATGGCGTGGATTCGTGAATAGTCTTTCCAGTGAGGATATTACTTCGAAGTCTCATTAAGGGAAGAAATTATCGGAGTTCGCAAAACTCCATCGAAGAAATGTAGTGAGGAAGAAAGAGATTCTATTTTGAGCCGAGATGGGGATTTATTGGCTATTTCGTTTTCGATTCTCCAGACTTTTTACCGGAATCTTCTGCCGAACCGTTCTTGAATTTGTAGTCGTTCTAGAGAAATTTTGGACTTGTTAGTAATCGTTCACGAACATTTCGCGAAATTACTTTCACAGAAGGTAGTAATGCGTCGCTTACTTTTTGGAACGTTTTTCTTTTCTATTTAAGTGAAAATTAGCTAGTTGCTTATTAAAGTTATGAGAAATGCACGTATTTGCTTCGTAAATTTATGAGAAGTGTGTGGACACTCTAAGCAAAATGAATGGCTCTCTCTGTCACCTGTATTGGTATGTGAATTCATGTCATTGTTTCAATTGTATTGAATTTGCGATAGAATTTTTAAAAAGTATTGTTAAAAGTGCTTCAACAGCTGAGGTTATTTCGCTCGTAGGCCCCCACCAGGAGTCCAACCCGGGACCGTTTCACCGAAGTCGAACACGTTGCCCACTTGGCTATCCAAATTTTTTCAACTTTTTTTTACAATAGAGGTTAGTCACAAAGACTAGCTTTTGTCGTATAAGAATCATCGACTGCATTTCAAAATTTTAACTTCGCTCAATAATAATTACACGATACTTATTATGATTAATGGTAATGTTTCTCGACAAACGGTAATCTGAAATCTTGAAATTTTCTTGAACAGTTAGCTGCATAATGGTCTATTTAGAATCATCATCATCAGCCATTTTCAATCCGACGTCGGATGTAGGCCTCTCCAAGCGCTTTCCAATTCTCTCTATTCTGAGCTTCTCGTTGCCATGTTACCAAGTCTTGGTGCATGCACCCCCTGCCACACGCCGAAAGGTGGCTAACAGGGTATATACATAGACATAGACCTATCTATACCTATGAACCTTTATTGGTGTTGAGCATCCATTAATTATGTGTAACTGTTATGTAACACAGCGCATTTGCGCAGGTTGTTTAATAACTGGTCGCGTTAGAGGTATATTACCATTCAAAGGTTTTCTGTTGACATCTACCCCTAATCCTGTTTCAGCGTCTTCCATATTTTTCTAAAGAAATCCTACTGATGTTTTCGTTCTGAAATCGACTTCTTGAAGGTTTGGCATTTAAAAAAACTCGAATAATAGAATTGACTTGCAGTGGAAGTTGCCTAGAGTGACTGCCGTATTTTGGATCGCGTATTATAATGATTCAAATCACACTATTGCATCAGCAAAGTAATTCTTTCTTGAATGGTGCTCGCTTCCATTCTGAAACTTGTCTATGTAAACAGGCCGAAGGAACCTGTTCCGAAACCGCAAGATTTATGTAATCGCTTGACACTCTACTTCTCCTCTGATGACGGAAATTAAAGTGCTTGAAATTTGAGGTTATTTGAATGATGTTCAGTTACGCGTTTGGAATGTTAATCTCTGTGCCTTGGCTCGGCATTCAATTCATAAACAATGTTAAATCTTATAATAAACAAATTGCTTTATAGCTTCATTTTACGCCATTTACTTCCAGGAGTATGAAGTTCTCGACCTCTGACCTCACGCTCCGTTATAAAAGACCTCTGGTCATATTTCATACGAATTTCCAATTCAGAATAAATTTATATTAAAGCGTTAAATGTAANGCATCAGCAAAGTAATTCTTTCTTGAATGGTGCTCGCTTCCATTCTGAAACTTGTCTATGTAAACAGGCCGAAGGAACCTGTTCCGAAACCGCAAGATTTATGTAATCGCTTGACACTCTACTTCTCCTCTGATGACGGAAATTAAAGTGCTTGAAATTTGAGGTTATTTGAATGATGTTCAGTTACGCGTTTGGAATGTTAATCTCTGTGCCTTGGCTCGGCATTCAATTCATAAACAATGTTAAATCTTATAATAAACAAATTGCTTTATAGCTTCATTTTACGCCATTTACTTCCAGGAGTATGAAGTTCTCGACCTCTGACCTCTCGCTCCGTTGTAAAAGACCTCTGGTCATATTTCATACGAGTTTCCAATTCAGAATAAATTTATATTAAAGCGTTCGTAAAGTTATCCGGTAAACTGAAAATGTAATACATAAACTATTTTTGTTCCCGTTTCTCTGAAATTTGACGTAATTTCTAAATCGGAGTTTTTAAAGTAACCTCTGTGCTTTTTTCACATCACATAACTCGCTGTGATTATTTGAAATTACTACCACTAGAAATTTCTTTCCTTTTCAAGTTTAACATAGAATTCAATGTGGGAAGTCTGTGTAATGTGTAAGATTAAGTTTAACCGTGTTTTGAAGTATTCCTTTAGATTCAGTTGATTCAAATTGAGTTTATACTTTCGCGTGCTAGGAAAATGTTTGAAAATTATCTCTGTTATTTCGACATCATTAGATTCCTTATAAAAATCATTTGCTAGCATCCTAGCTTATTATATCGTTTATTGCCTTACTTACGGTAGTATCATCAATACGTATTCATCGATCCTTCTGTATCTCGTGAGGCGAGAAAGATTTGGACTAACATATGTAACCACGTGTGATAAAGGAAGACAAGATTTCTTTGTCTGATATTCATTTATCTATATGGCCATCAAAAGTAGTTCATTCACGCGATGATTCGACACCTTCCACCACCTGCTTGGTTTCATTTTGTCTTCGCATTCTGTTTTCTTAATTGTTAACGAAGAATTTTCAGGGACGTTGTTCATAGTTTGGTATAACTTAGTGTGGTTGTAGTTCATCGAAGTTCTCCCAATACTTGAGTCTCTTAAGAGAGATTTCGTAAATTCTCGAAAAATGTTTTTCTCAACTTCGGCAAATATGCCCCTCTCGAGAAAGTCCTCTCATTTTGAATTTATACGCAAACTTCTCTTAACATACATTTCAAATTCATCACGGTATATATTTTACATTATCTGATAGTTGGGTGAACTGAGTACACGCGAACGTATTCAAACGTGTAGGAATAAAAGATATTCAGCGTCTATCAATAGATTTATTATCTGGTCAGTATTATACGTTTTCTTCTGCTATTAATTGACGTTCATTAGATCCTTCAAGTGAATTGGTTTCAGAAGTAATATTGCTAATTTTTTGATTGGTTTTTGAAGATTTAAATGTTATTATATCATACGGATGACTCTCGAAAGAAAAAAAATAGAACATGTTTTAATAACCTCAACTTTAAAGCTGATTATGTAATGTATCATAATAAATGACCGGTTACGTAGCTCAACGTTCGTAACCAGGTTAAAATTTCTCTGCAAAAGATGTGGAGGTGTGTAATTTGTTAGCACACAACATGTTGAAATTGATGTACTATGTTTTAGAACATTTCATTTTAAAATACTAGTGGCTTTAGTTCTGCAGTCGTAATGTAAAGATGACTGAAACGGAGCTGCTTGAAGATTAATTCCTCATTTGTTATCTCCTGGAATTCAAGGGTTTTCTGAGTAAGGTAGTGGTAAAGAGCTTTAGATTCGTGTTTTTTATGTTCGAAAGTAATTGAGTCATTATAAATCTCTCTAGGGCTTGTTCTTCTCTCAAACTTCCTCGTGTTGTTTTATTTCTATTCAAATCGCATCTGATCGATTTTATACCCATTTCTTTTGCACGGAGAACCTTGATATACTGTGTGAACTGTAGTTAATGTGGATAATTTTTCAGAAAAAGTAGTCTACGTTGTTGATTGGAGCAGTCTCAATAGTATTGGTTTCACTTCTACTGCGTCATTGGCTCTAACTCTTCTCATTCAGCCGTTAGGTCGTTATATGATTCATTTACCTTATCTTTAAATTTATTGGTACTTTTCAGTGATTATGCTGAGTCTCACCTCGTTACGGAGCACCAACTTAATTGTGAGATTATTCTTTCTTTCTCTTACGCTATCAGCTCTTCTTCCTCCCTAAGTCTTTCGAAGCCGATTCTTCTCTAGTACATGGTCAGCCTTGTTTGTCTTCCTTCAAAATCCTTCTAGTTATTTTGTTCCTTGTCAGGGATACTCAGCGGTTCTTTATCCACTTGTCTGTCTTTCCGATGTAACCTCCCTATCCTTGCAATTTCAAAAACGTTTTACTAGTTCTGCGCTTTTCTAACTGTTCTTGCATTTATAAGCCATTCATTGGTAAACAAGTAACTCGTCGTTCCTAAGTTGTGAATAGTCTCTGATGTTGTGTCTTTTATCTTCAATTTTAGTCCATGTGTAGTCATATTCAGGGCTTACGGAAGTAGTGCCACAATTATTGGTAATAATAACAATGGTGTGTGTTGACATTTACATAATATACCCAAACATGATTGTGATAATTGGTGTCTTCCTCCAGTATAATTTAAAATACGAATTAAATTTCCAGACGTGTTCTCCACAGAATTACGGTGGTAAAATAAGTGCAGTATCATAAAAATAATGTATTCAAGAATTTTATAAATTGTTTCATTAATATACTTATTCCTTTACTTAAAACTATTAATAAGTAATCTTATTATGACACTTTTCTACGAGAGACATTTTTCTTCGTCGTCCATTCGAAGTACATTTAAATTACCTTAATTATAACTAAGCACACATTGTTAGCCTCGTCTGTCTATTTTATCATCTAGGAAATGTTCCCCACCCATGTGAAAACTTAAATATCCACTAGTGGGCGATAGGAGCCAGGTTGCTACTCGAGCATCACCATGGCTATAATTTCTGTAATTGAAATAGTGATACCTCGGCTAACGAGGACAATTCGTTCCAGAATAGCATTCGTTAGCTGAAGATGATGTTGTTAGGAGTCTCACTGTTCGCTGTCTTGAACATAAAAAATCCATTTGGGATTGTGGGTGTCTCCTATATAATATGGTCAGCTAGTTTCTTTGCCACACATACTGACGGAAAAGGTAAGATGCTGAAATGGCTCGACCGTTCATGTTTTCTACTTTATGTCAGCGCGTACATCCAGTTAAACATTCGTTAGCTGAATCCATATTCGTCAGCCGAGTCGGAAAATACATAGAAAATCTTCGTTTGCCGAAAAATTCGTTTGAAGGGTCACTCGTTAGCTCAGACATTACTGTACTGGTATTGTGAAATTTGTTCCATCAGGTGTATCAAAAAATGTATCAATGCCTTACAAATCCACTGTTTTGGTCTCAACATTTGCTCTCATCATATTGCGTTAGCAAGTTCTCTTCTCAAAAGTGAATTGTAATGTGTAAGATTAAGTTTAACCGTGTTTTTAAGTATTCCTTTAGATTCAGTTGATTCAAATTGAGTTTATACTTTCGCGTGCTAGGAAAATGTTTGAAAATTATCTCTGTTATTTCGACATCATTAGATTCCTTATAAAAATCATTTGCTAGCATCCTAGCTTATTATATCGTTTATTGCCTTACTTACGGTAGTATCATCAATACGTATTCATCGATCCTTCTGTATCTCGTGAGGCGAGAAAGATTTGGACTAACATATGTAACCACGTGTGATAAAGGAAGACAAGATTTCATTGTCTGATATTCATTTATCTATATGGCCATCAAAAGTAGTTCATTCACGCGATGATTCGACACCTTCCACCACCTGCTTGGTTTCATTTTGTCTTCGCATTCTGTTTTCTTAATTGTTAACGAAGAATTTTCAGGGACGTTGTTCATAGTTTGGTATAACTTAGTGTGGTTGTCGTTCATCGAAGTTCTCCCAATACTTGAGTCTCTTAAGAGAGATTTCGTAAATTCTCGAAAAATGTTTTTCTCAACTTCGGCAAATATGCCCCTCTCGAGAAAGTCCTCTCATTTTGAATTTATACGCAAACTTCTCTTAACATACATTTCAAATTCATCACGGTATATATTTTACATTATCTGATAGTTGGGTGAACTGAGTACACGCGAACGTATTCAAACGTGTAGGAATAAAAGATATTCAGCGTCTATCAATAGATTTATTATCTGGTCAGTATTATACGTTTTCTTCTGCTATTAATTGACGTTCATTAGATCCTTCAAGTGAATTGGTTTCAGAAGTAATATTGCTAATTTTTTGATTGGTTTTTGAAGATTTAAATGTTATTATATCATACGGATGACTCTCGAAAGAAAAAAAATAGAACATGTTTTAATAACCTCAACTTTAAAGCTGATTATGTAATGTATCATAATAAATGACCGGTTACGTAGCTCAACGTTCGTAACCAGGTTAAAATTTCTCTGCAAAAGATGTGGAGGTGTGTAATTTGTTAGCACACAACATGTTGAAATTGATGTACTATGTTTTAGAACATTTCATTTTAAAATACTAGTGGCTTTAGTTCTGCAGTCGTAATGTAAAGATGACTGAAACGGAGCTGCTTGAAGATTAATTCCTCATTTGTTATCTCCTGGAATTCAAGGGTTTTCTGAGTAAGGTAGTGGTAAAGAGCTTTAGATTCGTGTTTTTTATGTTCGAAAGTAATTGAGTCATTATAAATCTCTCTAGGGCTTGTTCTTCTCTCAAACTTCCTCGTGTTGTTTTATTTCTATTCAAATCGCATCTGATCGATTTTATACCCATTTCTTTTGCACGGAGAACCTTGATATACTGTGTGAACTGTAGTTAATGTGGATAATTTTTCAGAAAAAGTAGTCTACGTTGTTGATTGGAGCAGTCTCAATAGTATTGGTTTCACTTCTACTGCGTCATTGGCTCTAACTCTTCTCATTCAGCCGTTAGGTCGTTATATGATTCATTTACCTTATCTTTAAATTTATTGGTACTTTTCAGTGATTATGCTGAGTCTCACCTCGTTACGGAGCACCAACTTAATTGTGAGATTATTCTTTCTTTCTCTTACGCTATCAGCTCTTCTTCCTCCCTAAGTCTTTCGAAGCCGATTCTTCTCTAGTACATGGTCAGCCTTGTTTGTCTTCCTTCAAAATCCTTCTAGTTATTTTGTTCCTTGTCAGGGATACTCAGCGGTTCTTTATCCACTTGTCTGTCTTTCCGATGTAACCTCCCTATCCTTGCAATTTCAAAAACGTTTTACTAGTTCTGCGCTTTTCTAACTGTTCTTGCATTTATAAGCCATTCATTGGTAAACAAGTAACTCGTCGTTCCTAAGTTGTGAATAGTCTCTGATGTTGTGTCTTTTATCTTCAATTTTAGTCCATGTGTAGTCATATTCAGGGCTTACGGAAGTAGTGCCACAATTATTGGTAATAATAACAATGGTGTGTGTTGACATTTACATAATATACCCAAACATGATTGTGATAATTGGTGTCTTCCTCCAGTATAATTTAAAATACGAATTAAATTTCCAGACGTGTTCTCCACAGAATTACGGTGGTAAAATAAGTGCAGTATCATAAAAATAATGTATTCAAGAATTTTATAAATTGTTTCATTAATATACTTATTCCTTTACTTAAAACCATTAATCTTATTATGACACTTTTCTACGAGAGACATTTTTCTTCGTCGTCCATTCGAAGTACATTTAAATTACCTTAATTATAACTAAGCACACATTGTTAGCCTCGTCTGTCTATTTTATCATCTAGGAAATGTTCCCCACCCATGTGAAAACTTAAATATCCACTAGTGGGCGATAGGAGCCAGGTTGCTACTCGAGCATCACCATGGCTATAATTTCTGTAATTGAAATAGTGATACCTCGGCTAACGAGGACAATTCGTTCCAGAATAGCATTCGTTAGCTGAAGATGATGTTGTTAGGAGTCTCACT